>VWZW01005033.1:556955-638724 GCA_013397115.1 Edolisoma coerulescens
TTTTTTGCAGGCTTTGAGCCATTTATCAGGCATTCTTGAAGTGTCTGATTTCTTCCCTATCCCTGCCTCCACCCTGTGGAAGTGGAGGAAGCGCTGGCAGATGCTGGGGGAGGGTGTCCCCTTCCCAAAGCTTTGTCTGCCAGGACAAAGGACTGTCCTAAGGACTTGATAAGTGTTTGGACCTTGAGCTCCTCGAGAGGCGGTTCTGACTGTGGAAGGATGAGGTGCTCTAAGGTGTCTGAGGCAAATGGGGTCTTGTCTGGAGATTGTCCCTTATCAAGGTGACAAGGTCAGAAGGGACTGAGCAAAATGGTCCTTGCAAAATAGAGGTTAAATCTAAAATAAACTTTCCAAAATAGTGTCACACATTGTGCTGCTATGGGATGTGTTAACAGAATTGGATTTTTGTTGTTGTTGTTAAAAAGTCAAGGGTCTAACACGTGTTTATGGCATTATGATTAAATCCAGTGGTTTCCTGTGCAAGCCTTCTGCTGGGAGACCATATCTGTGGAACCTCAGGTGTCAGAGGGGGGCAGAAATGCGGTGGGAGTTGCTTGATGGCGTTCAGAGCTGAGGCACACCCCGAGCTCATGCTCAAGTTAGTCAGGGATGGTGAGGGGAGAGAGGCAGGGTGGTTTGTGTGGCTCCTGCCTCCAGGATAACAGGTTATTTCTCATCTCAAGTGTATCCTGGCTGGTTCAGGTCCTTTCTCAGTTACCTCTCCTCACGTGGAAGGCTGGGACACACCCTTAGATGTACCCAGAGGCAAAGCAAGGGGGACACACCAGAGCGGTGAGAAGGGGTGACGTTTGAGAAGGTGTGGGGTGGGATGGGTGAGAAGGAGGGAAGTCCTGCACAGGAGGCTCACTAGGGAAGGTGCAGGGCTGTGTAAGAAAGGAAGACAGACCAAAAAAGCTGTTTTTCTTGTTGCAACAGGCAGAAAGCTGCATGCAGGAGTGAGCTTTGGGGGCAAAGGGAGCATGTTTGCATGTGATGGAAAAAAAATCCCGAGAAGCCTCCACAGGGCTAGGAGAGGAGTGACCAGGTAGTTCTATCCTTGTTGCAGCCGTAGAACAGCCAAGTACAGCGGGAATGAGCTGGGAGTAGTGGTTAGGGAAAACAAGGAAGCCTGGTTAGCTGGAGCAGGGAAGTCAGTAGCATGGTTGTGCCAGGACATGCTGTTACTGGAAAATCACTGCCACAAACTTTTCCAAAACGGTGAGTGAGCAATACCCCTTTAACTTCACATTTTGGTCAGATTGGAAAAAATCCCAACCCTGCCTTCTGAGCTCTTTTTGCTGTGCTTGTCACTATAGAAACATACTACTTACCTGTCTGATAAGTGCACAAACCCGCTTTTTTCTTTGTGTATGTGAAACCAGACAAAACGGTTTGCTCTCAGGAGTACAGTGTTCTTCTTTTCCTGTTAAATTTCTCTTTCAGCACAGGATAGAGCTACTTAGAAACGCGCAGTATTGCTCAACTCCTGTGACAAAACAAGTATGTTAGATGGGGAATCCCCTTGGATTTCCAAACAAAAAAACCAACAATTAGGTTATCTGGGGATCTGCTTCCACGCAGCCAAGGTGGGGGGCCTTGCACCCCTTTCCCCAGGAAGGAAACGTACAGCTCCCACACCATCCCAGCACGGCTGCCCATCCTGCTGGCGTAGCATGGGTGAGCAGGGGGGTGACAGTGCCTCAGCCTCTGGTGTGCCACACTGGCCAGAGGTGCTGCCAAGTGCCCATGGGGCTGTGCTTTTCTCTTCCTCAGAGGCTGGTGTTGCTGTGTCCTCGTTTCTCCCTTGTTTTGATGGAAACTTGAAGCTTCAAGTTTCTTGCTTTCTGCTTTAAAACTGCCTTTTTTTAGTTCAGTGGTCGCTGTGGGTAGGAAGAGCACAAACTGAGAACATAAGTCTGCTTTCCTTAAGAAACTGAGACAAAAACTCTCTTATTCTTGCTTCAAGGAGCTGCATTTTATTGCTAGTCCACCATGGAGAGAATTATCACTCTGTTTAATTCTGCCACTTTTTGTAGTGCTGTGCAGCAGTTGGCTGCCATGAAGTGTTATCACTCTTCTGTGATCCTGCAAGTCTGTTGTCTCACTGGCAGCTTCTTAACCTTTCCCACAGAGTGACTGCTTTTCCAGTGAGAAAACATGCCATGTACCTGTGGGTGGTGGTGGGGAAGGGTTAAATTTGTGTTTTGAAAGGAGCTATATTAGGTACCTCATCTCAGCCCAATGTGAACAGACCAGTTTGTTCCTGGAGGTCATTACCTGAGCCTTCTCCTTCGCTTGGAATTTTAAGATTATCTGCATGGTTACAGTATGGCTTAAGAGTTTCTTTGGTTCTACAGGCGTTTTCTGTGCCCTGCTCCATTTGCAGAGCTTTCTACTCAAACACTGGAGCTTGTCAAGCTGCAAATACGTTTGGTAGGTGAGAAGATCTGAGTGTTCAGGCTTGTGGCTTCGCAGTTTGTGGGTTCCTGGCAAAACCAGCAGAGGCTGTAGGTTTCTTGTAATGATGGGGATGTGGATCCCTATAAAAGCTGAAGACTTGGATGACCCAGGAAAGGGAGTCTCAAGCAGAGTGTTATTAAACACTGGGTGACTTAACAGCAGTCTAGAAGCAGAGTTTTTTCCATCACTAAGCCCTTCTGATGTTTGAACTGAGGCACTGGGGTGAGATGAGGTGGCAAAGGCTTTTTGAAGTGATGCTGCAGCCAGGAGAGCAGGTAGAGCAGCAGCCCTTCTCTCTGCCAGTCCCCCTTTGCACCTCTCCCACCCCTCGGGGTGCAGCTGTGGCATAAGAAATTGAAATAATGACGCTGTTGTGACATTGTGTTATGCTGGAGCATCTTGGTACAACTTAATCATCTTGTTAGGGTAGCCCTAGCAAGGCAAGCAGGAGGTATGTGCTGGTGTGCTTTGGGAGTAAGCACCAGGAGCACCAACAAAAGCCTTTTGCTTAGGTCTGGAAACCTCCAGGTGGGTTTGGCCCTTGGCTTGTGTGTAACTTGATCTGTTTTCCCAGCTACAGCCCTGCAGCTCCCCTTGGAGGCTGGCCTGGGACTCGGGTTCCTGCCCTACAAGAAAAGCTGGTTTGGGAAAGCTGGGGCTGCCTGTGAGCAGGAACTCTTCCACAGCAGGGAGAAGGGGCTCTCAGGCTCCCACCTCTCAGGTGGGCTTGGTGTGGAAGGGGTATATCCTTGGGTGCTCGCCAAGGGAATGCTGCCCATATTCCCACTGAAAATTGCTGTTATTAAACACTTCCCAGTTTCTTAGAGGCGTATCAGGAATGTTTCCTTCTAGAGTGACCTTCTTATCAGAGATCAGGCTTTGTTGGGATTTTATTTTCGCTTTTCATGCGTGCTTTTCCTGACCAAAGCACCAGAGTTTATAAACTTATTTAAACTTAAGTTTAAATTTTTAATGTCTGCTGCAACATTTGGGATTTCTCTCCTCATCTCACTTTTGCAGAGCTTTTTTTAATAGTAAATGGTCTTCAAAGGGAGAGCTGAGAAGCACACTCCAGCTTTCTACTTTGTCCTGTTGTTTTTTTTTTTGTCACATGCAAGAAAACCCCATTTTTTTTCTTTTTAAGGGAGAATTCAGTTCTGTTCAAAGCAAACTGTTGCTATTGGCCTTACCAGAGTGCAGTTCCCTCTTTGCTGCAAACACAGGCACCAATGTTAAGAGGAACCTGGAGGCACACAGGCAGAGATGATGATGAAATAAAACTAAATATTACCTAAAATTCGATTGTACTGCTCCAGATCAGCAACATTGCTACTTCTGCAGCTTGTATTTTCTTCTTCCTGTCAGTGAGGTCACTTAATGGGTTGGTTTTATCTTGTTTTGCAAGAAGAGCACTCTTCCTGAACTCCCTTCTGTGGTACACTGAACTCTCAGCAGTCTGTTTAATACACTAAATCTTTCAGCTGGCCTCACCAGGCGCTTTTCCTTGTGATACACTTGCTCTTTCTTCAGTGTGAAGCTCTAAGATCACCAAGCCATGCAGTGTCACTGCAGCCACCCAGAATAAAACAAGGCGTGGAAGGATCAGTGGAAATACTGACACTTGGCTAAACCTCGGATATTTTCAGGAAGGAACAAGAATGGCATTGTTCTCCTGTGGCATTGGAGTTTATGTAAATGCCTCTTTCAGCAAGGTGCCTCATGTCTGGAGCTTTGTTCGTGTGTTGGTATCCCCATCCTTTTGTGCTGATCCTTTGTCACCACCTCTTTAAATAAGAGCTGTATCCTGTGTTTGCTTCTGATTTTGTTACTAATGCAAGGGTGGGTGGATTAATTGGTATCATTTAACAAGCCTTCCTTGTTCTTACAGCTTGCCGGGACAGCAGTTCTTGCGATTGGACTATGGCTTCACTTTGATACACAGACCAAAAGTGTCTTTGAACTGGAATCCGACACAAAGTTTTACACAGGTGAGCTGGGGGATCGCTCGGGGGATAGGTCACACTTTTGCACCCTGGTTTCCAGGCTGCTGAGAAACCTTGGCCTTCCTTAAAGGGTAAAAAGGCAAAACAGCCCTAAACAGCCCAAGAGCAGCTTCCCCTGTGCAGTGCTGTTGTGTGAGTGGTTTCTTGGCTCTTCATCCTTTTTCCCACAGCAGTTCCTCTTTGTTGCTGTCAGTAAACATTTTGTAATCCCAGGGGCTCCTGGTAGACTCAGAGGATGTTTCTTCCTGATGCTTATCACTATATGCGTCAGCAAAGTTTCACGCTAAACTAAATGAGTAATTAATATTTTTTCTCCTGAGTGACCAACCTGAGCTACCCAAAAGACAACTCTGTTGCCTCTTCTCTCAGAAGGAGCACATGCACTGTTGTCTTAACTCTTAAAGCCCCACATCTCCTAATTTATACTGAACTGAATAGGAAGAATGCACAAATATCTTGGTCCATATGAGAATTATTCCAGCCTGCGTGGCTCAATGTAGCTTTAGCTAGACCACGTGGAAGGTGTTTGTAAGATGATTAATTAGGGGGCACACATATTTTCAGTTTATGTTAATGTCACAGGAATTCCTAAGTGAACTGGATTTTATCTGAACTTTGATTTTGATCTCTACAGTTGCTTTTAGGCTTGGGCAGGGGAACATGCATAATTTGGTTGTTGTCACCTGTAGGTGCTCAAACCCTTGGAGTGCCTCTGTTATGAGGAAAGGCTGATGGAATTGGGATTGTTCAGCCTGGAAAAGAGAAGGTTTTGGGGGCTTGCAGTGCCTGAAGGGAGCCCACAGGAAAGATGGAGAGAGACTCTTGACAAGGACCTGGAGTGACAGGACAAGGGGGAATGGCTTGTCCCACACTGACAGAGTGGGATTAGATTGGATATTACAAAAAAATTGTTCCCTGTGAGTGTAGTGAGGCCCTGGCATAGGTTTCCCAGAGAAGCTGTGGCTGCCCCATCCCTGGAAGTGCCCAAGGCCAGGCTGGATGGGGCTCTGAGCAACCTGGGATAGTGGAAGATGTCCCTGGCCATGGCAGGGGTTGGAATGAGACAGTCTTTAAAGGATGGCTTCATCTTTCTCTTGCCAAAAAACTGGCTCCTGTCGTGGGCTACTCAACCTGTGACAACTCCCAGATTGGTGTCTGAAGGGTCACTTGCAAGGAGGTGCAACTTGTGTTGCAGCCTCATGGTATCAAGGTAGCCTGTGCCTACAGGGAATGCTGTTAGGAGTGGTGTGGAGGCCACAATTGGGAGTATTGAGATGCTCATTGGACTTCATGAAGAAGCTGCAGGCATACAAACAGCTTATCTGTGAGAAAATTTGTATTTTGCCCTTGAAACAATGGCATCCTAGCAAACTGGGTGGTTCTTAGAGCTACCAGGAAGATTCCCAGATGCTTTTAAGTGGACCTCAGAAAAGGAACAGAAATCTAAACTTGGCCATTGAGCTGAATATTTAACAAGTTTTATTTTGGGTAGTCTAAAACAACTCTTTCACCTCCTAAAACATAAAATTTTTATGGTGTGATGCTTAAGCTACTGGCTGGATGCAGCCCGTGAAACCTGCTTGAAATCTCTGTAGGTTAAACTGAGTTTTAAAAAGAAGCGTAATAGGAATTTCTTCTTTAATATAATTTTCTGGGAGTAGTTACTGACTACAGTAAGTTGTAAAGCAAGTTACCTCAAAGGCTTTCTGTACAACTCAAAATAAACTGGAATAAAAGGTACTGAAGGACTCTTTTTCTTCTAATTTTTCAAAATGGAAAAAGTTTAAGCTGAGGTTAAAAAATCTGTATTGGAATTTCCTCCTGATAAGAAATGTCAGGCTTAATCCCTTACAAATGCTTCACAAAGTAGATGCTTATTTTGGCAGCTAATCTTACTGGTTTGCATCTAGAATATATCATTTGCAAATGCTTACATCTGGCTTCCTTTAATTAGTATCGATTTGGTCTCTGAACTGTATTTTTGTCCCTATTGATCTTTGTGCTGATTCTTTGATGTTTCACCACCCCTGTAATACTTCTTTGCCCTCCTTTGGGAGTTTTCTTGCTCACCACATCTTGCTGCTCTCTCCAGCTCACAGCTATGATGCTTAGGCTGGTTATTCCCAAGTTTAGGAGCCAGAGGATTGGGCATAAATGGAGCATTTTAGCCCAGAAATGTTGTTTGCTCTTTCTGCTTCAACATATTCACTACCTAAATTCTGGGCAGAATAGTTTACAAGCTGACACTTTCTATAGTTTGAAGAAGTATCTGCTTCAAGACTTCTCAGTTGTTGATAAATTACTAATGCAGTTGTCTCTATGTGCACCTGAGGAGAAGTTGATAACTCTCCATCTGAGCCAGTTTTAAAAAGTATCTTACAGCTTATCTTAGATGGCTTTATCTTGCCCATTTTCTATAACTTGTGAAACTTCAGTAGTGATGCACATTATTGTGACAAGTTGAAGGTTTTATTTATCATTTTTTCAGATGTTTTTGCTTTGAAAATTAAGCACAACCCCCCTGCTTTTTTTTTTATTTGAAATACCTCGGTAAAGGAACTTAAACCTTGGCAAAAGCTACAAATGCTATTTGTGGAGCAATTAAGCTCATACCTTGCTGCTGAGGTCTCAGTGTCCTGCACATGTTTGTTTTCCTCCTCCCTAGGTGTTTACATCCTTATTGGAGCTGGGGCACTTATGATGCTGGTTGGTTTCTTGGGATGCTGTGGTGCATCACAGGAATCTCAGTGCATGCTTGGCCTGGTAAGTGCTCAGGGTAATGCTTAAATTTTGAGCAGCATGATGAGAAAGGAAGGAAAATATTACTGGGTAATTCAAGGGCAGCAGATTGTGGACCCAGAACAATCACAGTGTTTAAACTCATGGTCACCTGCATAATGCTAAAATGTTAAATATAGTTTTCATTTCTGGCCTGAAATCCAAATGCTCATGCTGTATTTGAACACAGGATGTCATCAAGAGGCCAGATATGTCTGACATACACTGAAGTGTCAAGACTGGGAGTATTGTGAACACAGAACTAAAATATTGATAAGAGCAATGCTATCATTGCTAGACAGTTTACCCTGTACTCGGAAGGTTGTGCAATCTTTAATCTCTGAGACCAGAACTGTGGGATTTGATGCTTGAAACAACAAGGCTCTACTGTTCATATTCACAGGATGAGCTCTTCTAGTTGACAACTGCTCTGCAAGCCAATTACTGGAGAGCAACCTCATTGTTTTCAGACTGGAGGGGCCAGTAGAGCTTACTGGGTTCATGCACATCTGTACACTTGCAGAACTACTCATCCAAATAACCAGAAGACTTAGCTAATAAAAAACAACTACTATAGCCACTGAAAGAACAATTCCCCTTCTGTGTCGCAGAAGAACCTAAATTCAAGTATTTCTTGCAAAATGATGCCTCTAGCCCTTTATAATTCTGAATATCTCTTTAAAGTGCTTCTAAATGATAGTGGTGTTTTGGACCTGGTAGTCAGTGAGAGACAGAACACTTTTATTTGTGTTTTATGGGACACACAACAAAGTGACCATTAGCTCTTTGGGAGCTGGTGGCAAGCTAGGAATTAAGTAATGACTCCTAAAGCAACAGGAGTGACAAACCAGAGTAAAGAATTGGTGTCAGCTGTTGTGATGTGTCTGAATGACTTGGACGACTTCAAAGTCGGAGTTAACAGATGATTGGCTTTAATTAACATTGATCAAAAAGCAAGACTGGTGCTTGGAGAGCACTGCCAGACTTTCCGACGCTCCTGGGAAGAAGTGCTGACCCAGTGTCCTTTTTCCTGGTGTTGCCAATGTCTCAGAGCTCTAACTGCAGCCTGGTTGAGTGACAGTTCCCACAAGACTGGACAAACTTGCAGTATATATGTGTGATGCTGGTTTGTGGTGCTGTGGCCTTCATGAATAACGTGGTCTTTCTTTTCTAGTTCTTCTTCTTCCTTTTTGTGATTTTTGCCCTTGAAATTGCTGCTGGGATCTGGGGATTTTCAAATAAAGAAAAGGTAGGTTGCTCTTAAAAGTTGGGAGTGGTGGGATGCTGGCACAGGTTTTCCAGAGAAGCTGTGGCTGCCCCATCCCTGGAAATGTTCCAGGCCAGGTTGGATGGGGCTCTCAGCAGCCTGGTGTAGTGGAAGGTGTCCCTGCCCGTGGCAGAGGGACAGGACTTAGGTGATCTTGAAAGCTCCTTTCTGACCCCAAACATTCCATGATTCTATGAATGTGCCCACAGTCAGCCCACTGTCAGTCTGCTGACTTCTCTACCGGTACAAATCAAATCCTTATTCCCCAGGAAATTTTGGGGGAGAGGAAAAAGGCTGATTCAAGCAAATCAACACAAGAAATCTAACTCTAATATTTAAAAATGAGACTCTAGCAGGGGAGCCAGAATCCAGGAGGCTGTTGCATGCTGGAGGTGCCCTCCAGATAGTACCTGGCCGAGCTGTGACGTGAAGCAGGCTGGCTGGGAAGCTTTACCACTTCCAGAGAGGAGCTGGGTCAGCTGAGAGCTGAGTGTTTGTGCACCTGAAGCATGAGTGACATGGGCTGTCCCTCCCAAGCAGTCAAGATTCTGTCTTGTTTCAGAATCAGATGGTTGGTGACCAGGGTTGCTTTTCTGCTCACATTGTATTATACAGTGGGGAAATATAGAAACTTCTGGGGTACAGTAGCATAGGGAATATTTTTGGGCAGCCAGTGGGCAAAGATTTGGTTCTCTCACTCCTCTTAGAAGCTCAGAGATTTGGAAGGGGAAACAGTCCTACCTGTATAGGTGTGGCTGTTAAAGTGAGTGTACAGTTACTTCTCACCTGAAACAGGTGAGCCTTCTGCCCACCCTCTCTTTGTACATGGCAGAAGAATGGGTGTTGCAGGCTGCAGGATTTTTGATGACTGACCTGCTGAAGGATTTCATAATTAATATGAGGTATGACACTAATATACCACTAATAGACAACTCTTTGCTGTTCCTTAGATTATTGACGAGTTAAAGGAGTTCTACATGGACACCTATAGAAAGAGAGCTCAAACAAGTGCCAAAGACACCCTGAAAGCATTTCAGTTCACTGTAAGTATATGGTTCTGCTTAACCTGGACAGTAATGCAGCTGCTCCTCACACTGTTCTCCATGCCACCCAGTCCCCTGTACAAGTCTAGTCTCTTACTAGTTAGAAGAAACCAAAGATTGCAGAGATTGTTTTTGTGTGGTGTAAGTGAATTCAGGATGCCTTTTTTGCCCCTCTGAAGTGCCTAGAACTATTTCTTGTTTTTCTAAAACTCAGCAGCAGGCTGGGAAACCCTGGATCTGTACTACTGAGCTAGTGGCACCCTAGTATGCATACCTGCATGTCTGTGAGGGGTTCAGCTTTGTGTCTGTAAGGAGCACAAGCTGTCACCAAAAGGATTTTGTGTGTACTTAATGAGATCTAGCTCCTCCTTTCAGAACCTTGTCCTGTAATTCAGTAAGGCTTGTTAAAAGTAGGGTGTATAGCAGCCATGTTGACAGGACTTGGTCTATAATAAAAACTAATGTAATTTTTTTTTTTTACACCAGGTTACTGAGCAAAAATAAGGATTATTTAACCTGGGTCTCTTTTTGTGTTTTTCTCTTGTAGCTAAACTGCTGTGGCCTTACTGGAACTGTGGAGCCGCAGTACATGGACACCTGTCCAGCAAAGACACTGTCTGAGTCATTCTCTGTCAAGGTAAAGCTCGACTTAATTCACCATCAGCTCTGCCCAGTGGGTAGGATGAGAAACACACTTTAGGAAACCCTCCCAGTCTGTGGGAAATCTCCCTGTCCCACTGGCATGGCAGTCTGTGTCTGTGATCAGGCTGGTTGTGGGAAAACAAACCTGTCGTTACTGTGGAAAGAACAAGCAGGAAATCTGACCTTGCTCAGGAAATGTGCAGTCTGTGTGTCACAGACTCACTGGTGGGGTGGGCAGTGGAAGATCAAAACTTTGCCTAAAAAAGCCACCCTCACAGTGCTTGAGAGCTCCGTTCTCCTCACTTCATCTTCCTGGTGCTTGCTGGGAGTTATCACCTCCCTCCTGGTCAGGGAGAACTAGAGCTTGGGATGGGAGCAAGTCTGAAGCTTCAGCAAGGACAGGGAGGGGGCATAAGGCATTGGTAGCCTGTTCAGGTGAGTTTGTCACTGTGAAGGCGATTCTCTGAATCAGTTTTCCCTGTTGGAATATTGCTGCAGAGGTGCCTGTGTGCCACAAATAATGGGAGAAAACAATCTGTGTGGGTTTCAACCACCCCTCTTCCTCTTTTCCTTACAACTATTTGGTGCTCTTGCTTTATGCTCCAAGACAGTTTGTGTGAGTCCTCCTATGGTTCTTACCGTGCAGGATTTCAATTAATGACTTGGGTTTTTTTCACTTTAATTGACAACTTCACATATTTGCCCACATGAGACCCTTCAGCCTGTATCTTTAGTCCTGTCCATGCAGTGTGAGCTGGAGTGTGTGGGAGTAGCTGAGACTGCATGCAGGTTTTATAGTTGATTTCATCTTGTGATGCCTATTCCCAGTTGTAGAAAAACAGTGGATAGACTGCAAGATCAAAGGGATGTAATGGAGTGTGCCTCTCAGAAGCAGTGCTGTGTTGGTATTCTGATTGAACTGACTCATTCTTGCCAGTATATCCCTTTAATCCCAGATTCAGTCTTTCTTTCTAGAATGGATAAGGAGCATCAACAGAGAAAGGTAGCTTTCAGCAGCTCGCTGATGTTTGCTGCTGGAACAAGCAGGACAGAAACTGGGATGAGACTTTGACCAGCTACCAGGCTCTGAAAGATTTATACCTCTGTAAAAGTGCCTTGTTCTTTTTATTGGCCACCATGTGTCTGTTCTGGAGAAAGGACTATACTTATATATATACATATATACGTTGGTTTTTTTTTTAGTTGCAAGGGTAATTCATTGTCCTGGGAACATTAAACTGGCCCCTCTATGAATCTGCCCCTAGCATGGATCCTGGTCCAGGATATCCTGCCATTCCCATGCACTGTGGGTTCGTGAGGTGTCTGCAAAATTACAGTAGCAATTGTCAATATTAAGAGTGGCTTTAAGTCCCTTTTGATAAGGGATGAGCAATGCATCATCTGAAGTGCTGACAGCCATTAGTAACAAGCCAAGCCTGATAAAATGAATGTTCAGATTGAGAGGAGAATCCTGCTGTAATCAAGGTGCTGTTAACAGCTTTGAGGTAGGTACTTGAAGAGTAGATTTAAATTTCTCCACCAGCTCTTGTGTTGGGACCATCCCTGGCTCTCTTTAAGGATGTGACAGTAAAGGCCAGATCAAAGCAGCTTTCAGAAGATGAGTCTGCAAATGAACACACTAATGAACAGTCTGTCCCGTTTCAGTCCTGCCCTGCTGCCATCGATGACGTCTTCAAATCCAAGTTCAACGTGATCGGAGCAGTTGGCCTTGGCATTGCTGTAATGATGGTGAGTTTCCAGACTACTTAGAGGGTAGCTGGGTGCTCAGAGGATACTTAGAGCAGAAGTCTTGTAGAACAGTGCCTGGCCCAGCAGCCCACAGGGCCATTCCTCAGAGGACAAGTCCCAGCAGGATCAGGGTGTGTGCTGCAGGGCCCTGAGGCAGTGCAGAGGCTGGGATGTCTCGGGCCTCCCTGCTTCTGCTTTGGATTAGGATCTGCCTCCTTGCACATTCAGCAGTGGTGAAATCTTATCAGTGGTGTGTGTGTGTATGGAGTGAAGATGAATTGGTCATGTTGCTGGCCCACATCTTAATCCTAGTATCTTTTGGGGATTCTTTTCTTTAGAACAATTACAGGCTCTGCTAGAGGGCTGAAATAACAGGGCTGCTAAGAAAACTTGCACTTGGTGTTTGACTTCTCTGGAGAAAAGCACATGCTGGGATGATCAAAGATTTCTTGGGAGATATGGCAGTGGTTTGTAGCTGATGGTGCTGTGCAGGGCCAGGAGTTTGACTCAAGGGTCCTTGTGGGTCCCTTCCAACTTGACATATTCAAGTATTGAGGTGAATGGGATTCATGGGAGTGACCTGAACTTTGGGGATGCTGGGGCAGGCATCCCAGAGTAAAGTGTAAAAATACAGAATAAATGTGGCCTTGTCCTCATGCTGATAAAAGCATGTGCTTTACTTTCCTGATTTCTAACCTGTTTGCTTCCTTTCCAGATTGTTGGCATGATATTCAGTATGATTCTGTGCTGTGCCATCCGCAGGGAAAGAGAGATGGTCTAAGAGCTGCAAACCCAAGATTTCTGCACTATAAAAATCCTCATCATTAACTTTAGAGTTCTGAGAGCATTTCTAAAACGTTATATATTTGTTACCTTTTTAATGCTTTATTTGGTACTGATGTAGGTTTGCTTTTTATGTTACAGGTTAAAAAGATAAAGGTTTATCCAACTCAAGACAAACATTGTACATAAAATATCTGACTTTCTTGAAACTTACATAATCTGGATGTAATTTATGTTGGAGACAGTTTCATACTTAATAAAAGAGTAAGATGTATTGTTTGTGGGGGAGAGGAGATGTTGCTATGTTGATTAATCCCACTGTTTGATGCATAGCAAGGAGCTGAAGTTGCATAACATGTTAAATGTTTTTGGGATAAAGCAGGAAATAACTCTTATGCCAATGCCCCATGTTTGAAGGGAATGGGAGATGCTGTCAGAGCGTGTCAGGGAAGGTGGGGTCATTCCTCTTTCCTTGGTGTGTGTGAACAAAAGCAGGTCTTAAGTATATTCCTAAAATGTCACTGCTGTAACACTTCACTGTCACCTCCCTGGAGGGTGGCAAAGGCTGGCTGTCACACAGGTGATGCGCAGGCAGCGGTAGCTTGATGCAGCCAGGCTGGGCTCTGCTCTGGGGCCAGCTGGGCTTGCTGACATCAGCCTGTCTGCTGCCACAACTGCCCCCTGGCACCTGGCATGGCCTTGGGCCCTTGGCAGGACACATTCCCTAGTGTATGCTCAGGATTTTTTCACTGGCTGGCTTGGGGCTTTGTTTCTCCAAAGCCAGCGAGGTGCAGTCTCAAGGGCTTACAACACATGTGCCAAATCTCAGGTTTCCAAGTGGAATTAACATAAGTTGCATGAGCAGTTAAGTGTCCAGCTCTGCAGTTGCAGACTGGTTGAGGCTGTCCTGTTTCAGTTTAAATATGGGTATGAGAGAGAGCAGAGACACCAGTGTGGGACCCTTACCTAAAGAATTACCAAGTTGTCCTGTATTTCTACTCTTAAGTGGCTTTTAAGTGGTTTTTTTGTCTCTAAAATACTTTCTGGTGGGGGCTGCCTATGGACTTAGCAGCAAGTTGATGTGCTGTTCCTGTACCTGGTGCTCCCTTACTGTACAATCTCATCTGTGTTCTTGGAAGCTTCTGGTCTTTGTCCTCTGGGTAATACAAATGTCTCTGGGTAGTCCTTGCTTGTTCCCCTTTTTCTCCTGCAGGGAGGTTGGTATTTATTATGAGAAATATCAGAATTGGTGGGTGTTGGGCTGATGCATGAATGTATTGTCACCTTTGTGTTACCCGCTGTCACTTGTCTAAGGGAACCATGCAGCTCTCCTCTGTAACGTGTTGCACTGTTCTGTGTTCATGGGCCTTCTTAAAAAAAAAAGTGATTTAAAAAAAGTCAAATGTAATCATGCTTTTGTGTGTCTTGCAGAGACTGAAATGACTCCAGAAAGGAGTTTATCTAATTTTATTCCGTGGCTATATGTGACAGCCTGGAGGGAAAAATCTCTCATGGGAGTTTGAGAGCAGCCATGTCCCCACTGAGCTCTTGCAGAACTGAGAAGTAGCATTTTTGTCAGCTGTGTAATTCTGGGCATGAGAATCAACCTGGCACCTGGAAGAGCTGGGGTGAATAGCTGTCAACCATCAGGAAAGTTTACTGCTGACCTTTTGCTTCTTGTTCACAGAATCATTTGGGTTGGAAAAGACCTCCAAGATCATAGAGACCAACCTTTGGCCAATCACCCCCTTGTCAACCACACCAGAGCACTGAGTGCTACATCCAGTTTTTCCTTGGATACCTCCAGGGATGGTAACACTACCTCCTCCCTGGACAGCCCCTTCCAGTGACTAATCACCCTTTCAGTGAAGAAATTCTTCGTGATGTCCAACCTGCACCTCCCCTGGCACAGCTTGAGGTCATTTCCTCTCATCCTGTCCCTGTTCCCTGGGAGCAGAGCCCGACCCCCCGGCTGCCCCCTCCTGTCAGGGAGTTGTGCAGAGCCAGAAGGTCCCCCCGAGCCTCCTTTTCTCCAGGCTGAGCCCCCCAGCTCCCTCTGCTGCCCCTCATCAGTCTTGTGCTCCAGACCCTTCCCCAACTCTTTTGTCCTTCCCTGGACATGCTCCAGCACCCCAAAACCTTTATTGAACTGAGGCAAATTGGATGTAGGCATTGAGGTGCCAAGTACAGAGGGACAATCACTGCACTGGTCCTGCTGGCCACACTTTTTGATGCTGGTGCCTGTGTTCAGATTGCCAGCATCTGCTGTGGCTGTAGTCCAGCACCCTTTGGCAGAGTCCAAGAAAATCCAGTGGGTTGTAACTGGTGGGAGGAGAACTTGGCTGTAGTCTTGGCACCTCAGATCGTGAGGTTTGGGCAGTGGCTGTGGAGGCAGCTCTTGAGCTGGCATCCAGGTCAGCTGAAGATCCAGAAGTGAATACCTGCCCCTGTTCCTGTGTTCCACAGAAGCTGGAGAGGGGTTTCCTGGGAGTTCTTTAGCTTGCAGTGCTGCAGCCTTACCCACAGTGTTTATGCCACACTCCGCCTCTTTGATACCTGCCCTCATCCACATGTGTTTTTTAAGCCCTATAGCCCACTCTTTTACCCTTCTTTTGAACATCCTCTGCACGTGGGTTGGTGTCTTCTGAGGAATCAACAGATGGGTAAGTCTTACTTTACCAGAGAGGGAAGAGCTGATCTTTATTACTTGAGTATTAATTTCCTTTTAGTGAGAACATGGACTACAGATGTAAAACCTGGTTGCACTCAGCCTCAGGCCTGCAGGCTACTCTGGAATGAGTACTACTTCAGTAATGAATATTGATGAGTTACACATTAACTTTCACTTTACTGGTAGCAGTTGTGATGAAATTTCCTGAAGAATTGTGTTCTAAGAAATGGCAGCCCTAAAACTCTTTGACTCCAAGCAGGGAGTAAGGTCCTGTCTTTGAGTTAGGTCAGGAATTGAATGTGACTTGTGAAGTAATGCAGAGAGGCAAAAGGGATAACACATAGATCATTCTGGAAAACAGGAATGGGGGATTACAACACTGAAGGGGAAGCAGTGCTTAGGACAATGTCAGAGCTGGGACAGAAGTGACTGACAGTGGTGCAATACTTGTGGAGGGAGGGAGGGAGAGAAGGATCCCTCTGAGGAATAGTCTGCCCAGATTCAGAGGGTCAGCACAGAAGCAAGTACTGATGCTGGGAAAAAATTATCCTAGAGATGGGATGTCTGTTGGGAGGAAAAGATAGGTGTTTTATATGTTTTCCTTCATCCTTGTCTTTTCTATGCTATCCTTCCCCATCAGTAAACAAAGGTGCAGCTCTGTTAAGACCTTAAAGCCTGCCTGGAATGTGAGAAACCACTCCAGAAAGGAAAAGGGCTTACGCAGCTTTGTTTCCAAACACAAGCAGATTTCTTCTTTACACACAGGTGCTGCTCATTCTTTGTTGTAAATGTGCTTAAAATAGCTGTGGTTTATGGCCAGATGTGACACTATATATTCTGTTATCTATGGGAGTTGCTTGTGGATAGCAAAGAGCTGCAGGATCTGAGCAGTCCTGGTCTAGCTAGATATTTTCTTGGATTTGGATGGTAGAAGAGATGGTAACTGGTAAAGTAAATCCTATCAAGCACTAACATAAAGCACTGCCTGTAAGACTGTTCAATTGCAGAATGGTTTGGAGTGGAAGGGACCTTAAACATCATCTCCTTCCAAACCCCCTGCCGTCAGCAGGGACACTTTATCCCAGGTTGCTCTGAGCCCCATCCAGCCTGGCCTTGAACACTCCCAGGGATGGGAATTGCTCCTAGGCTGCTCTCAGCTGTGCCCCTTGGCTACTGTGAGGAAAATAAGGGCAGATAAAGCCAAACCACTAAAAGATGTGGCTATTTTATGTGTTGTAACAGAGCACATGCAGAATGTGGGAATTTGTACCAGGAAACAGCCTGTTACAAGCTTAAGAAAATAAGTGTTTGACTAAGGGAAAGGACTTAGCAGTGAAGTCCTGCGGAAGGTTGGATTTGGTTATCTACAAGGTAATTTTGCCAGAAGAAAGATTTTTGGATTTACTTTGGAAAACTGGAGCTAGCCTGCCTCAGGAATGGAGGGACTCTCAAGCTAGCTGCATGGTCAGCTCTGTGGGAAGGTGTACCAATGCAGGGAGAGCCTGCTTTTCCAGGGGGATAGAGAGGTTTATTGCTGGGAAGTGTCTTCTTCCTTTGCAGTGGAGCTGGGAAAGTCATCTGTGGTACAGCACATTGTCATTTTACAGCAGCCCTGGCACATGAGCACCATAATTGAGTACAGGGAAAAAAATGACAGTGGGCCCATGAAGTGGGGAAAGGGTGTGGGAAGCAGCTGGCTACAGTGGAAAGAGAGGGGTGGGCCTGACACCTTGGGAGGGTTGGAATAAATCCTATCCTCTCACACACTTCAAAAACTTAAATCCCTGTGTTTCAGCAATTAACAGTCTTACTCATAGAGGGTGCAAAGATGTGTTTGCAGAAGGGGAGGATGTCATTACCTGCAGGGTGACTTCCAAAAGAGCTCCTAGAGGAACTGCTGCAGCAGACAGAAAAGCCTGGATTTATTTTGACAGGCTCTCTAAGCCAGGGCTATACTCCTCCCTCTCCACCCACCAAGAGAAAAGAAGAGCAAGTGCTTGCAGACAGTTTTTAGGAACTGCCTGTACCTCTCCATGCTTTTCCTTCAGATGAATCTGCAAGCCTTGCAGAAGCTGGGCTTAGAGCAATTGTCCTGGGGCAGGGGGGGAAGCAGTGGGGCCTAAAATCCCAGTGCTAAATGTGAGTCAGAGGCCGTTTCCATGGGGGATGTGCCGTGGAGTTCAGGCTGAGCCCTGCCCTGTTCCCTTGCAGGCACTTGCAAGCCCCTGCAGGGAGCTTCCCAGCCAGTCTCCAGCTGCAGGCAGTGATAAACGCACTGCCAAGGCTCCCCCCGACTGCTCCAGCATCTTTTTCATCCTGAACTGCCTGAGAGGGACCTGGAAGAGCCTGGGGAGTCCCATGAGGGATGTCCCAGGGGGACCAGTGCCTGCTGTCCCTGGGTGAGAGGTGCTGTTCCAGCTGCGGAGCGCAAGCACGGCCCAAGCTGGGTTTTGTTGGGTTTCTATGTTTAGGGGGTGGTTTATGCCTATGGCCACTGTATAATTATGATTATAAAATAGCCACCTCTTCAGTTTCTGCCTCTTGGCAGCTCTCAGGAAACCACCTAATTTGAACTGCCAGCAGTGAGGACCTTGAACCCTATGGAAAGTCACTTTTAACTGAACCTAGAACATCCAGACATTTGCCAGACTCTGCTGGCAGTGACAAAAATAGTTTAGTGAGATTTTTCCACTGCTGGACACAGGCGTCCACATGCATGGCTCCCACAAACTGAATCCACAAGGCAGCCATTCATGGCATGCTGAATGCTTCTCTCACTGCTGATTTCAGGATCAATAGAAATTCAGGCTGGGGCTGAGAACTGACCTTTTATGCCTTGTTCTAAGGCTGGCCTTTAGTCCTCGCCTTGCCACGCACTGGGCGGCTGCGCTTCTGCCCTGCCCCACCAGCACCACCGCTCCCTTTCCAACACCAACAGGGCAGGTCCTGCTGGGAGAAAGGAGCTGGCATCTCCAGCTGCTGCTCAGTGGCTGTGTGTGAGGAAAGAGCAGGGTGGAGGAGAGCTGGGGAAGCTGCACCACCAGACAGGTTTTTCAGCTTGGGGCTGGCTGCGCCTCCAGCTTACGCCAGCATCGCCTCTGCTTGTGGAGAGCTGGGGGAGCCCTCACCAGCCCTTTCCAGACCCACAGGCTCACCTCAGCTGCAGGTCTGTAATTAAAAGGAACAGCTTTAAATACCCTGGCAGTGGAGATGCAGGGCAGAGCGAGTTCTCAGCAGGGACTTGGGCATGGCCCTAGCTGAGGTGATGTCCCACCATCAGCAGCACAACAGAGGCAGAGGAGAGGTGGGGCCAGCGTTGATCAAGTCATGATTCATGGCTTGGGCCGCTTGCACAGGGCGAGTGCAGACAGATGGGGAAGGCTGCAGTGGGTGTTCAAAACAGTTCCTCTTCTCTTGTGGGATTAGCCACTCCTCTGCAGCTCTCTGTAACTTTATCCTGCATGGGGGTGAAGGCAGAAAATTCAGGGGTGCCAGTGGGGTCTGTCACTGTTTTCAGGTAGAAGCCACACGGCTGTGCTGTGCCATGGGGTGGGGTGGCTGCTCCACAGGTGGGGGATGGCTTTATTTGCAGTGTGAGTTCGAGGGGCAGCTCCTTATCCTGATCTTTAATACAAGGGGATTCTGCCCTTACAGGGTGGCTGCTTTGTAGCATGGGGCCAGTCTGATTTGTACACCCTCAGTCATTAACATCACTGGACCGCCATGTAAAGAAAATTATTTTCATTGTGGTTTTGCTCCTATTTTCCTTATTTTTAAATTTTTCCTGTAAGACCTATAAGCATTCAGCCATTAGGTGAGGCACAGAAAGGGACCTTTTCCCCTCATCCACAGTCTGTGGCTGCAGCCTTTGTCCTCAGTGCCCAGCTGAAACTTGGTGCATGGTGTGCACATCAGAAATGCTCTGGAAAAGAAACCAGGGTGGCAGGTATGGTATAAATAGATGGAAGAGGGAAGACTGAGTCAACTCCCCCCCCTCCTGATGGTGCAAATCATGCTTTAATGGCAAGTGTGTGAGATGAATGAGTGAGGCCTTTCCCTGGAGAGGCAAAAAGAATCACACTGCATGTGTTAACTTTTACAACAGAAGCTGCAAAAATCTCCAAGGTATGTGGACAGTGGAGTTTAAACATAATAGGATCACAGAATAGCTGAATTTGGAAAGGACCTCGGGAGGTCCAACCTCCTGTTCATAGCAGGATCAGCCATGAGGTCAGAGCAGGTTACTCAGGGCTTCACTTAACCCGATCTTGAAAACCTCCAGTGATGGAAACTGCACAGTCTCCTGGTCTCCTGCTGGGCCAATGTCCTGATGAATAAGTTTCTCCTTATGAGTTTGAACTTCTCTGGTTTCAACCTATGCCTGTTGTCTCACCACGGTGAGCAGCCTGGCTTTTTTTGGTTGTCTCCTCACAGGCTGCCATGAGCCCCCTCCCAGCCAAACCCCCTCTTTTCCAGGCTGGACAAGTCCTGGAGCCTGATCATGTTAATACAGCCTAGGCTGTCATCAGTGCCTCGTGGCCCATTAGTAGCCAAGGTTAGAAGAACTTCATCAAGTGGAAAATAATATGCAGTTCCTTTGGTGTTTTATGGCTTGGTGAAGAATAATGTGTCCTCTTCCAGGACTTTATTGTGGAAAAAGAAACAAAACTGGAAGTAAAAATGGGCAGGAAAGCTGAGCAACCAGCAAACACCACTTGGCAGGTCGTTCCCATCAAGGACTGCTAATCCCACGTGCCAAGGTCCCCTACACAGAGTGAGCTGCTCCTCTTTGTGAGGGCCAACCTTGCTCCACCCTTGGCTTGGCATTGCAACTAGGAAAAGCTGATTTTTGCTGCCACCAGTTCCCCTTCCTGAGTGCATCTCGTGAGCTGCCACCTCTGTTTTTCCAGCTCAGTGGACACAAGTGACCACATCCCTTCCCAGAACAGCGAGCCCCTTGCTCACTGCTGATGGCATCTCCTCCCTCGGGCCTGCTGGCAAAGCTCCCATCTTCCCATCTCACTCCTGTCCCGGGTTTCTTTTAAACAGTGTAGGTTTTCCTTCTATAAGTGGTTTGTTTTACAAGGTAAGTCACATTTGTGTGTAAAATCAGCCCTGCAGCTGGTCCTAGCAATTCCTCCATGCTTTTTGTGATTGGACTCTGTTATCAGCACCTCATCATTTCCAGAGTTCAGGTGTCTGGGCTCAGACTTTCTGTGCTGCCTTCCTCGAGGTGAGTGAAGGATTTTTTTTTTTGTATGCACTGAAGTATCTTTGGTTACTGCCAAAAATTATTTTAGCAGAAAAATGTTGTTTTGCCTGTGCTTAAAAAAAAGATCATCAGCCATTTACCTTGAAGGTCAGCCTCTGTTTTGGAAGCAGTGTCTGAGAGGTGTGGATGGTTTCTGCCTTTTGTTAGAGAGCTGCCTGTGGGTTTTTAGAAAGGAAAAGTCATGGAAGTGTGAGCTTCTGGGAGACACCTTCATCCATTCAGTCCTGATAGACCAGGAGGGGAAGTCACTAAAATACCTGGGCACCTAAGCTGGTCCTTGGGACTAACAAGGCAAAGCTCAAGAACTTCGCCTACACTCAGCCCCCAGTCCCCTGGCATGAGGAGATAGTCATCAGGCTTTGCCTGGGAATAGGAGCTGATGCCTAATGCAAAACAAATTTCCTGAGCCTGGCCAGAGCTTCGTCGGGTGGCTCGTGCCTCAGGCTTGCCCCCAGGAGGAGGTGACCTTGCCTGCCTCCCTGGGAAGGTCTCCCTGTGTGGGAAGGTGTTTCCTAGATGCTTAAGGACATCTATGGATGCATCTGGAGGATGGGATGTGGTGTAGGTGCTCCAGAGGCAAATGTTCTCAAGGACATGGCAGGAAGAAGGGCATTTTCTAGAGCAGATTCCCCCAGGAGGCCCTTGTCTGCCCAGGGAAGGCATCCCGCTCGCCCATCTCTCTAGATGAGTGCCCAAATTCCTTCTCCATGTGCAACCAGTGAAGGGGACCAGGCTTTTATTCCTTTTTCACGAGGCTCTGGTTCACCCAAGTGCCCTGCACACCTCTGCCATCAGCTTCGTGTGGGGGAACACAAACTCTTCTGGAGGGACAGCATGATGAGCTCCAACCTGAAAGCACCAGACCTGGCGCAGCCCAACAAGCAGCCAGGCTACTGAGACATATCCTGAGGTGCCAGTCTCTCAGGCACACCTGGAAATAGCCCTCTGCCCCGGGACAACACCCTGTGGATTTGCTGGTTTCATTTGGATTCACCCATTTTTTTTCCCGGGCTTGTGAAACACAAACAGAATGGATGCAGCAAGATTTAAAGCAAGGATTTGTCCTTAGGGGGAGTGTGGGAACGTGAGGTTGCAAGTGAAGAAAACGTAAAAGACAGTCCTGGTCAGTCACTAACCTGCCTTTACCTCTCCTGGCTGGGAGTCACCTGGTGCCCAGGCATTGCCCCAGCCCAGGGTGCCTCATTCTGGGGTCTTTTGGGGGCTAAGGCCATCAAGGAATACGGGCTCTTGGGATCCTTATTGGTATCCCAAGTGCTCAGCTCTCCATCTCAGGAGGTGCATCTGCTGTGCCAAATTTACCAATCTGGTTTTGGGTGCCCTGGTGAGGCAGCCTGGAAGTTTTCTCTCTAGTCAGCCCTCCTGGTTAACTGATATCATTTCATATCATATCATTCATATCAGTTCTCTCAGCTTGATACCAAACACTCCACGGCAGCTTCCCAGAGGGGTAAAACTCTTGTTGTTTTTCAACAGAAAAATGCAAAATCCCACAGTGACCAGTGACCTCTTTCTTTCTGCCAGTCCTTAGAGCTACCAGGCAGTGACAGAGCCATCCCAAAAATCCTGGGAGAGAGCCAAAGAGGATGAGTAGGGGCTGAGGGCACCACATCCTCCTTCCACTCCTGCTCCCCTTTCTGGCAACGTTTTAAAATAAAGCAGTACATCATTCCCTGTGTTTGCTAGGAGCAGCCTGGAAAGCTTCCCTCGGGTGTCCTGTGCCGGGACCTGGAGCAGGATGTGCTGGGAACAAGGTGGGACTTAGATCAGGGGAAAAGAAGCTGAAGACAGGGGCTTGGAAAGTAAAGGAAGGGAGAAAATAGGAAAGAGTCAGTGCTAGAAACAGAGCAGGGAAGGGAAATGCAGAGCATATATACGAGGATAAAGGTGAGGGAAAGCAGCAAGTTGTGGGGAATGACAAGAACAGGTAATATTTGGGAGAAAATGTAATGGCCTGGGCATACAGGAGGTCAGACAAAGTGTAAAATATACAAAGGGCTCTCCCAGCTTGAAGTTCTGGCATCACAACAGGGTCTACCAAGTGGTTCTTTAGTTTAGATGGTGAAATCAAAGACTCCAACCTTCTGGTGCTCAATATGTGGCAGCACACCATGAACTGTAGCTTTTTCCGTTCATTAAAAAATAGAAAACCAAAAAACCCAAAATAAGACCCAAAAAACAACAACAACAAAAAACCCCCAACAAAACAAACAAACAAACAAAAACCCACAAAAAAACCCAAACAAACAAACAAAAAACCAAACAGCCAGATGCAGAGCACAAGTGAAATTAAGGCTGCAGTCTCAGGTGATGCTGGCATGAAGAGGAATGAGCATGTGCATTGCAATAAAGATCTGCAAGCTCTGTGCTTCCCTTCTGGCAGGATCTTGGAGGCTCTAAGGAAGAGATAGAGCAGTCTTGTGATGAAGGTACATTGATGTTGTCCTGCTTCAGGCCCAAACTGACGTAAATCAGAGGTTCTTGAGCTAAAAACAATCTTGATTTACCAGATCATATAGGCCTAAAAGAGGCTGGGGGGAAAAAAAAAAAAAAGTTGTACCTTCATAGCAGCCTTCCCTAATTTTTGAATTATTGACTAATTGTCTGCATTTTTTGGAGTGAAACATTTACACTTTTTAAAGTGCTGTTCTACCCTCTAAAAAGTGACTGTGTTACTGCTTCCTGTCACTGCCTGCACATCAGCTACGCTCCATGGAAAGTCTCTTAAGTTAGGTTTTGTTTGCTGCCTGCCAGCTCTGTTCCAAGCAGGATATTTCTCATTTTGCACGCAACTGCCTGTAAAAAAAGTCCCAGAGAATTCCACGCGTGCCTCTGCACCTCTCCAGATAACAGCTCCTTTTTGTATTAGTGCAGCTATGTTGTAGCTAATTTTGTGCAAACACCTTTGAGGCCAAAAGGTGCTCCCGAACCAGGAGCTTAATTTAGTCGATGCTGTGTGGGCTCAAGAGTTCCTCACTCATTTTCCCCTGGCTAGGTCAGATTTTGCAGATCCAAGAAGTCAAACAAACAATTCTTATCTTAGTATTTTATTCAGCAGCATCACATTTATACAGTCACTTTTCAGAGCAGAATAGGGAATTCCCTCTTTTCTTCCTTTTCCTTCTCCTTCTAATTTTTTTTCTGTGCTTCCAGTCCCTGCACCAGGGCAGGATGGAGGGAGGGTGTTGTTCTGGGCTGTGTCCAGCACTTGATTGACCAAGAGTTTTACCCACGGGAGGAGTCCTGCCACCAGCCCGGAACCTGCTCAGGCTCCAGAGCAAAAACACTCCTAAAAACAGCTTTCACTAAAGCCAAGCCTACTGAAAATGCCATTGCCAAAACCAGCAAAAGGATTCTTTAAATCCCTCTAGGACTTGGCGAACTTCCTCCGGCCTGGAGGGCAGCAGCTCTGTGCTCTGTTTTCCCAGATGCCATCACCTTCTTCTGCACATGCCAGAGGTGCTGCTGGAGACCCTCTGGCTCACAGCAGCCAAGCAGAGGAACGATGTCTCTGTGTTTGCCCTGGACTCTGCACCCACACCTCCACAGAATCCCAGGATGGGTCAGGCTGGAAGGGACCACAGTGGGTCACTGGTGCCACCTCTGTGCTCCAGCAGGGCCATCCCAGAGCACACAGCACAGGATTGTGTCCAGAGGGGTCTGGAATATCCCCAGTGAGGAGACTCCACACCCTTTCTGGTCTCTGTTCAGGGCTCGGTCACTGCCCAGGGAAGAAGTTCTGCCTCCTGTCCAGGGGGAACTTCCTGGGATCAGTCCCTGCCCGTTCCTCTGGTGCCATTGCTGGGCCCCCCGGAGCAGAGCCTGGGCCCTGCTCGGAGCCCTCCCTGCAGACAGGGACACCCAGGGCTGAGGGCCCCTCTCAGCTGGGGCTCCTCTCCAGGCTGAGCAACCCCAGCTCCCTCAGCCTTTCCCTGTCAGAGATGCTCCAGGCCCTAAATCATCTCTGCAGCCTCCGCTGGCCCCGCTCCAGGAGCTCCCTGTCCCTCCTATCCTGAGGAGCCCAGAGATGGACACAGCACTGCAGATGTGCCGCACAGGGCTGGGCAGAGGGGCAGGATCACTCCCTGACCTGCTCTTCCCAATGCACCCCGAGCTGCATGTCCTGTCCACCCACCCAGGGAGGCTCAGGGTAGCTCAGCCTTGGGGCAGAAACTATTTCATTGCACAAGGAATTGTCAGAGAGGAACTAAACCCATTCCTGCACTCCTGATTTGTACCCTCTATGAGCAGCCATGTGCTGCCCACTTCACCCTCACTTTTCCACCTTTAACCAGTTGCTTCTTAGTAGAAATACATATTTCTTCAATTACTCACTCTTTCCCCATGCAGAGGCTCTCCCGTGGGAGCAGCCCAGCACCGCAGGGCAAGTCTCGCCTATAGGGAGGCAGGGAGATGGGGATTCCCTTTCCATTTCCTCCCTTTGTGCAGACGGAGTTTAAAACGGTGTTTAAAATCAGCGGAATGACTCAGGAAAGCAGCTCTGGCAGGGTGGGGAGCCTAATTTGGAAAAAAAAAAAAAAAGACAGTGACTTTTGCTTTATGATACGTTGGCTGCTATTCAGCCATCAGTGCACAAAGGGCTTTTCTTCCTGAGCCATTAGCTAAATGAATCAGCAGAGATTTCCAGCGGAGTGTTTCTCCCGAGTCCCACCTCCTCTCGGGCTCGGAGGGCACGTATCCCTCTGCCGCTGCGGGGACAAACAGGGCACAAACAGGAAGGTGCCTTTTTAAAATGTGAGGTTACTGTAAAAATAAATCATGACTCTTCTGCGGAGAACAGCAAGCACAAATTATGGGAAATATTTTGAGCCTTTGCCGTTGCAAAGGGAGCGAGTGTAAACAGCCCAGCTGGCACAGCAGGCTGACACCCGGTGTGGGATGGCTCGCAGCCCTGCAGCTCCAAGGCTGCCACAGCATTCCCAGTGTTCCCAGTGCCTGTGCTGTGGTGAGGAGAGGAGAACCCCCCGTGCTCCCCGGGCCTCTGCTCCAACCAGCCCAGCACCCCAGAGCACAGCGCCCAGACTCGGGGTGGGGATCCCTCCCATGAGGGTCTCCAAATACCCTGAATTTCAGTTCCTTCATTCCCAACAGAGGCTGAATGAAGCAGCTGTCCAGAGGTCATTGGAGCACCTTCCCTATGGAGACAGGCTGGTAAAGCTGGGGCTGTTCAGCCTGGAGAAGGGAAGGGTGGTGTGTGGACACCTCACAGAACCTTCCAGTAGCTGAAGGGGCTACAGGGAAGCTGGAGAGGGACTTTTCATCAGGAACTGTAGTGACAGGACAGGGGGGAATGGCTTCACACTGACAGAGAGCACGTTTAGATTGGGTATCAGGAAGAAATTCTCCCCTGTGAGGGTGGTGAGGCCCTGGCACAGGCTGCCCAGAGAAGCTGTGGCTGCCCCATCCCTGGCAGTGCTCCAGGCCAGTTTAGACAGGGCTTGGAGCAAGCTGGGATAGTGGAAGGTCTCCCTGCCCTTGACAGGAGTTGGAACAAGTTGATCTTTAAGGTCCCTTCTGCCCCAAACTCTTCCATGTTTCTGTGATTCTAAGGCTCCCAAGGCACCAGGAAGGTTTTGGGCACCTTCTGGAGCCTTGTGTGCTGCAAGAAAGAGGCTGTGCCGAAGCCCCCAGGCAGGCAGGTGCGATTGACACGGGAACATGCAGGGCTGCCTCCCCCCACTCCCAAAAAGGAAAAAAAAATTTACACCCAACTTCCCAAAGCAGCTGGGTCGAGGAGAAGTGGCCGTGTGACTTCCCTGCTAAAGGTGAGAAAGGCAAAGATGAAATCATCTTCCCACAGAGGAAAGGGAGATGGGTTCCCCTCCCCAAAAACTATGGAGAGGCTTTTATCTGTCACAGCAGGGAGTGCTGGAGGAACTGGGTTCGTTCTCTGCCCCAGCACCAGAAGGTGAGGTGGACCCAAGAGGCACTTGGCTCCAAATTCCTGAAAACAATCAAGGGAAGAACATCTCCACCTTGTTTAAAATGCTGTAAAAATCTACAATGAGCACAGAGGGTACAGGAAGTACCCCAAGAGGATGGCTTCTATCCCATATATAACTGGAACTTTTAAACTCCTGGCTATTTACAGCTGCCTTGCTGTAAAATCAAGCACTTTTCAGTGGTTCTTTTCTGCAGCAACAGCCCTTAGGAGACTGCTGTCACAGCCCTGGGCTCTGTGAAGCTGTTGCCTTAATGTTCAAAATTTACCAACCCCTTTTTCTGATGGATCAGGAAGACGTGGGATGTGGGACACACAGGAAGATCAAGGAATATGTCCCTGAAGTTGGTTTGATGACTGAGCCGTGCAGGCTCACCTGGCAGATGCATTATCAGTGCTGGAGGTGTGATTATCATTAAGCTAAATGAGGTCTCCAAGGTGTTTCCCTACTCATCAGCACTTATCTATGAAGATGGAGGGCACTGGCAGATGATTGATTTGGGTTTGTTTTGTTTTGTGGGGTTTTTAATGTGTTCTGCTTAGCACAGCTGCGTGAAGGGAAATCAACATCTATCACTCAGCAATAGATGATTGTCTCATCTGATTTGTAGCAATCTTTATAATAAATGCAAATAATAATTCCTGCTGTTGAACTGAATTCATGCTAATAATTAGCATTAATGTGTCCCACCTTACAAAAACCAAGAGGCCTGTAAGAAAAGGTTTCTCTTGTATACTGAAACTGAAGAGTTATTTCATGAGAGTTCTTGTACTCTCATCACATAAAACAGGACTTGTTTGTAGAAAATAGTGTCTTTTTGCTGGCCAAGGCACACAGGAAAAGGTTAATATACCAAATTTACCTGGTTACTAATCAGCTAGTTAGAAGTAGCAGAAGTTTAAAAATTAATTATGCTAAAATATGCAAATGGGGGATAGACACACACATACGTGCACTGTCAGCTGAACAGCCACACTTTGGGCAACTGGACAAAACCTCACAGTGCTTTCCTTCAGTGGAAATAAGTTTGTGACAATATCCTCCCTCCCATTTCCATTCTTACAGCCACGGTACTGCACAAGTCCAATAGAAATACATCCACAATGTGCCTTTCCACCTCAAAAAACAACTCAAACAGCAACACTTGATAACACGCATAGCTTTCTCTATTTACACCAAGTCTGACTCAGTTCAAAATCCTGACTGGCTTGGCACTTCCAGTTCAAATGACAATACAGAGGCAAAACAATTCTTCACATTTCAAAGGAGTTGCCACAGTCAAGCAGCCATGGAATTTGGAATTTTGATCCTGCCCACCCTAACAAAATGAGCCTTCTTGAGACCTAACATGACAAGGGAATAGCTAATGAAAGCACCCATGGTGTCTTGTCCAACACACACCTAATTCCACTACAAGTACGTTGCAGCAGGGAGAACAGCACGAGGAGCCTGGAATGCTGGGCCTCCAAGATACCAGTGCAGCATGGATTGGAGGTGCAATGGGGAGGGTCACATGAGGGTGGAAGGCTCTTCACCTTGGTGGGACATCTGCCACATGGTCAAGGGCTGTCACTGCTTCTGCCAGAGGCAGCACTGGGAAAAAAATCCTGCCTGTGGTTAACCTTGGTTTGACTCCAAAGTCAGCAGGAGCACAAAGGGGATGAATCTGGCCATCCCTGTACTCTCAGGTACCCACCCTTTCCTCCTCTTTCTGATAAGGAAGAAATCTCAGTTCAAAACTCCAAGCCCAACTGAACCTGGCAAGTTTAAAGTACAAGCATGGAAATGAATCAGACGATTCCCAGAAAAGTTTATGTTTTACCCAAAAGCTTAAACGCAAAGGATTGGCCATTTCAAGAATTTCACTTTGCTCATTCAATCCCCAAACCTTTTGAGACTGCAGCACATAAAACTCAGTGCTCAGTGTCACATGTGGATTGGGAATGCTGTAGGCAGATGATGCAAGCTGGGGTGGTAACTCTGCCACGAGACCACATCCCAAAGGCCTATTTCTGAAAATGTGCATTTTTCAAAAAGCACACTAAATTATTTTCTTCTTCATTCTATGAGAAAGGGCAGGTAGGGCTGAACAAGCTGGCATTCTGTTGGTTTTGTCCTCTTCCAAACCTGGAAGGGCTGGTTTGGGATCCAGGCAAGATTCCCAGGCAGCCCTTGGGATGATGAATTTTGCCATCATCCCCGCGAACAGCTTTCAGAGTGACTTGTAATTGCAATGAAAACTCCTATTCACACCTCTTGGAAATATTGGTTTAGGCTGTTCAGCTGAGGATGAGTGAAACAAGTGTTAACTAATGCACATTCCCAACCATTCTCAGCTTATTACAGGCAAGAATTAACTTTTGCTGTAGGAAATGGAAACTCCAGCATAGCCACACAAAGCTGTAGACTCAAAATCTGTCCCTGTCTATACTGCTTAGTCTTCCAGCAGTGCTCAGGCACTGCCAGACATAAACCAGTGTCTTACAGGAGGAAGGAAAAGGATAGGAGCTGCAGCATTCAGCTCCTGCCAGACACTCCATGGGCAGACTGCAGAGGAACTGAAACAAAAGACCTGGTAATGCCTCATTTCACAAGGTACAAGAGGGTTCCACATCACAGGAAATATAAAAATGATTTGGGCATTGTCTGTGTCTAAAAGCCAGTAGAAAGACTCAGGGTTGAACACAGGAACTAACAAAGGAAATGCATGTCCCTCTTCCTACACCACGATGGTCTTTCCTCACAAGGACAGGCCCAGCACCTGACAGCCATTTCAGCCACCCGTATTATATACCCTACACCCCTACACATCCAGGGGGTTACAGTTCTTCTGGGGAGCACAGCTCCTGGGGACTGCAGCTCTCAGAGTGAACAAGCTCTGCACTGGAATCCTCTGCTCCTGCTGCTGACCACTGATTTCAGAGACATGTTTCATCTGTTTCCCAGGCAAAGCAGGAGCTGAGACAATCAAGCCAAGATCGAACAGATCAATTCAAATGGGATGCTAAACCAATTAATAATAGACAGGGATCTGGTTACACTGCCAGCATTTATAGTTACAGTCTTGCTGCTGTTTATTGTTACAGCTTTACAATGAAAATAATTTTTTTAGAATTCAAGGCTAGCAAACACCAAATCACTGGTGGACTTCCAACGACACTTTTTTTGCTGTCTGGAGTCCCTAAAATCAAGTGTAGTTGCTGGAGTTCTTCCTCCTATTTCACATATATCTTATTCCTCCTGGTTTCTCTTCCTGTGTATTCCAGGACAGCAGCCAGACCTACTGACTCTTGCATGATCTGGAATTTTCACCCATGGGACTCTGGTTCCTGTATCAGCTCTTTCCTGTCTGAGGGCTGGTCAAGATTAGAATTCGTTAAGAAGGATAAAGCCAGGAGATTTGCAAAAAAAAAAAAAAAGCAGGAACTTTTATTGAGGTAAATATCCCTGCTTCTTTCTTCAGCAAGAAAATAATTATGGCAACAAGAAAAAACAACCAAAAAAAGTAATTAAAAAGTGCATCTGTTGCAAATTATATTATTCTTGTCTCTCTTCTTGACTCTTATTTTGCAGAGTTTAAAATAGCATTTTTTCCTCTTCCTTTGCTTTCTTCTCAGAGTGCAGCATCAGTCATTAGTTTCTTCTTTAATTTCTGCAAAAAAACCCGAACAGATTCATAAGAACATATGATCTCACATGACACAAAATACCTTGAATTTTTCAAATTTTTTGTATCTCAAAATTAAACACATACCCCCCACACAGACAGCCTTCCAAAGAACATTTAAGGCATATGACACCTTTCAACAATTCTAGAGTAACATAATTCTGTTTCCAAGATAAAAGCCGGAGAATCCAAACAGAAAGCTCTCCCTTCCCCTTCTCCCTTCTTGCTGAAGTTCTGCCTTAAAGAGACGTATTTATGCCTCTGGAAATCTTAGAAATAATCAGTTCTGTGTAGCCATGCAGCTCAAAACAGATGATGTCTGAGGAAACACAGAACTTTGCAATCTGTTTTACTGACTTTTACGTCCCCATTTCTAAAAGCAGATGGATCCATGAACTAGGTATAGGAAAGGTATAGGATCATGGGAGCTGTCTCGGGCAGTAGCTCACAAAAAAAATCATGCCACAGTTTTCATCTGGCATTCAGGGGAGCTACTGCTGTCTTGGAACTCTTTCCTTTCCCCCTCTCCTTCTCCAAGAAAACAATCAGCTGGTTACCAACAATAGTCTCTCCTTTCTTGCTGCTGCTCTCTACGTCCTCTTTTTCAGCAAGTGCTGCCAGCTCTGGCTCTGTTTGGTGGCTCTGGTAGGAACTCTGGTCTGGTGGTGTCACTCCCTGTTGTCTTCCAGTCTGTGGCATGGATTCCAGTGCTGTTCCATTGGGAACTTGAAGAAGATAAGGCTCTGTGAAGTATTGTCCTCCTGCCATGCTAGAAAAAGGCATTTGGGAATGCAACTGATTGGAGAACGGAGCTTCCTGCATGTAGAAATCACTCCAGGGCACAGCTGGATAGGCAGGGATGTCTGCTGAGGGAAAAACCACCAAGAAAAGACAGAATAATGAAAATAATGGAAGCATGTCTGTGTGTACAAGATGTGTGTGTTGTGCTTTGCTAAGTGCAAACACAGCATTGCAGTGCAGCAGACACCACACACACATCAAGGATCACTTTGCTGTTTACACTGCAGTGTATTTATCCAACACATGGCTCTTAGGAAGAAAAGCTTAGGAATTGTTGTAATCGAAAAAAACCCACGATGCCACTCAGCACTGATCCTGAATGTTGTAATGATAGTAGAGACACCCCACCAATTTTTTTTTTCCAGTCCCATTTTCCAGGCTAGCTCTGCCAAGCATAAGCTGGATGCTTAATCTTCACTTTCATTTATAAAAGCTGTAAACCAGGAAGCAGGAATGTTCTGTTAATTAATATCCATAACTCAACTAAGCTGCTCGCTTGCTTTTGTGCTGATGTAAGACTCACAGGTGTGTCTGCACTGATAGACTGGTTGGGAATCCTGGAACATTTTCAGGAAGAAATTCTTCCTTGTGAGGGTTGTGAGGCACTGGAACTCAGAGGAGTTATGGCTACCCCATCCCTGGAGGTGTTCAAGGCCAGGCTGGATGGGGCTCTGAGCAACCTGGGATAATGGTAGGTGTCACTGCCCATGGCAGGGGGTGGAACTGGATGAGCTTTAAGGTCCCTTCTGAACCAAACCATCCCAGGACTCTGTGATTCTGTGAATTTGGTCATACCCACTGCATAACAGAAAAGCCTTTCACTGCTGACTGTGCTCTGGACAGAAGTATGGAATAAGAGAATATTAACTCTGCCTCTGTTCTTTCAACAACCTTCCAACTTCACCAGCTTGCACCTTTACACACCCATTTATGCTCACACAACATACCCCAAGGAATGCAACACACACTTGGGCATCAAGCTTTAAAAACTTTTCATTTGATGCAGTCTGGGCCACAGCCCTCTCATTATTTCTGGCACTTCAGACTGAAAAACCACAGAAAATAATAATTATGCCTTGGCACCAGAGCAGGGAGCAGGGCCAAGTGTATTAGATAGCACGGGTGCTGCCAGCCTGTCCTGGACAATGTCAGCTGTGAAGAGTGGGGACAGGAGCCAGCTTGCAGCCTGATGTGAGTCAGACTCTGAGTCAGACTTCCCTCCCTGACAAGGTCCACAGAACTGGTACAAAAACAGCAGCAGCATCTATGGTCTAAAACTCTTTGTTCTCTCATGTCCTAAGACAAGGGATGGAGCTTTTGGAGCGTGACTTTAATTTAACAAACCTGTCAATCCAAATGAATTAACTACAACAGTTTGTCATTTGATTATACTTGGGCTTGAATAGCTTCAAAATACAAAGCCCAGACACAAAACAAGGAGATCAACACTGCCATTTTTACCCAGGTTTTTTTTTCCAGAAAATTATGCTGGAGTGCCTTCATCTCAGTGCTGTTCCAAATTTAAGTCGGAGGAAGAATCTGTGTCCATACTCTGTTGGGTCCTGTCTCTCTCTTCTTTTGCACTACCCCAAGATATATAACATGATTTCAAACTGGTTTCTGCAGAAGCCAAACAGTGAGAAGCCTGTTTTTCCTCACTATCTCCAACTATCCCACTTGCTGTGGTACCTTTTCCACTTTGCACCCTTGACTCCCACCACACACAACAAAGGGATGCTCGTTTACACAACAGGACACTTCTGGAAAAGAAAAGTTCTCCAGTCCAGACAGAACCTCTGCACTACCTGACACATTCACAGTTAATGCTCTTCCTGACATGTGCACTCTGGGTAGTAACTTCTGAGTCAAATGAATGGGTCATTCAGCACTTAAAAAACCAAGCATACAAGGAAATCAAATGAAAGAAAGAAAATCTATAGATTTGTGCAGGCATGTGGACATTCCTTCTTTCTGTCACAGTCATCAGTAAAGCCACTGGTCATGCTGAATGTTTCACGGTATTGTTTAGGTACTCCAGAGGAACGGGATGCCAAAATATTTCAGAAATTTACCTGAGTTTCCACTTGGCTGCTCTGGCATGAGTGGTTCCCCTGCATGGTTTTGTACATAGCCTTGTGTGGCTCCATAGGTTATGGCTCCACTGCTGCCAGGTAAGGCAGGGAAAGCTGGATGGGACTCCATGGGTGTTGGAGGAGGAAGGTGGTCACTGGAGAACACATTGCTGGCCAGGTGAGCTGGGTGGCAGAACTGGGCGAGAGGGTAGATTCCCCCCTGGCTGCTGTACTGACAGTAGGTGGCCTCCAGGGTGTCTCCAGGCTCCAGGGGCTCGGGGTAAGGGCAGGAACCTGGTGAACTGAAGCTGCAGAGAGCAAGGAGAGAGGCAACCCAGAGATTAAAGGAGAGTCAACAGCTACAGCAACCTGTACAATGAACAACTCTTTTATTGCCAACCCTTCCTCCCAAATGCCAGGACAAGGGCAACAGAAGCCACTTGAGCCAAGTGCTTTCACAGGATTCTTGAACAACGAGTATTAGTGGGGATTATCGTCCCACTCTCCAAAGCACACCCCAAAGCTTGGAACACCCTCACTTTCACTTGACAGGCATGCAATTCTGAGAGCACTCTGAGTACAGGTGGCACCTCTCTCATAGCAGGCATCCTGTCCTATTATGCACATTTTCATTCTCCATTTAAAGGATATTGTCACATCTGTATCTCATTTTTCATTTATGCTCCCACCTAATTCCTCAACCCCTCTCCCACCTTCACCCTCCCAAGGCTTCTCCCAGGGGCCGTTTTTTTCATCTCCCTCAAAGACACTCTCATCTGTTCCTACCCTTGATTCTGGATACAGTAAGTGAAGGCTTCCCTGGAGCCGTTTTCCTGACTGGCCAAGCCGCATTCACTGCTGGGCGTGTCCAGCATCAGGGGAATAATGTGGCTGTGGGGGTTGAAGGCCAGGCTGAGCGGCAGGCTGGCCCTGCGGATGGGAGGAGGGCTGGGAAGACTAGGGAAGCACTCCACGCCGCCGGAACTGAAGGGCAGCTGCGGCAGCGCCTTGGTCTGAGCTTGTGTTTCACAAGGTGCCACCACTCCTGCCACCGAGGAGGCTGTGAATAAAACAGAGACTGTCACACTGTGCCGTCACACTGGGAATCGGCAGGAACAAGCAGAGGGAATGACAATAGGAGCAGGACAGAAAAGCAAGATGCCAGTGAAAGGGTGGGCATGAATTGGTGGGAATTAAAGTAAATGAGTACCAGCACTGCTGTTGAGACGCAAAAGGGAGTAGTAGCAAGCTCCCTGGAACACAGGATGATGTTTATTGGTTAAATAAAATTACCTTTGTGATTTCAGTCTCTGCATACTATCTTTATCCAGCTCTCAAGAAGGCAGCCAAATGAAGAAAAGTACTTCCTGGAAAAAAGTCAGGAACGATCCCCCAGTCATCTTCCATTTCTACTGTCCTCTGGGAGGAGTGTGCTGCACAGATCACCCTTTTGAAAAAATGAGCTGTGGTTTGAAAGAAACAAAGCTTTGCCTTTACAAATCCACTGTCTAGGCCACTTTGAAACCCATTTTCACTCCTGGTTTGGCCTCTGACGAGTCATGCCAAAAACAAAAATTAAAAAAGTAGAGATGGCAGCTGAGGGTCCTCAGGAAAAAGAAGCTGGGAGATGGAAAAGGAAACCAGCACCTTTTGGTTGCTAGAATCTTGTTTGGTGACCTGTCTCCTCAGTCACCTCTGGAAAAGGAGAGAGGAACAGTTTCCTACAGAACAGCCTCTGTGGAATAGAGGAAATTAAAGGTCAGAATCAGGTATGCTGGTGATCCAGAGTTACAACTATACATAAGCTCAAGAAGCTTGGGCATGGTGCAAGAAAATGAGTTTCTCTCTTATTATGGCAATTAGCAAATGTTTTCTCTCTTCACAAGTGTAGCCATAAAGTGTGCAGGAAGCTGAAATGATTTCTCCAGTCTAGCTAGGCTGAACCAGCACAAGGATGAGGAAGAGAAGAGAAAATATCACCAGCTGCTCAGGTGAAGTGCTCCCACACATGGCAAAGCTTTCAGGGAAAGTCTGCAGCTGCACTTCACCCTTGCAGGCATAGAGAGTAACATCAAATGCACTCCACCAGGTGTGAACCAAAGGCCTTAAACACAAACCTAAACCTAAAGATGCCACAACAAGCATTAGTAGCCTTTAAAGAATTTGGGAATGCATGTCCAGAGAGCTGATGAGGAGTTTCCACTTCAACATCTCGCAGCACTGCTTCTCTGATTCCCCAGTGTGCTGGGCAGTCCTGTCTCTCTTATTCCATCTTCCCACATTCTGTTTTTTTTCCAACTCTCTGCAGCCATGGAGAGAAGGAATCACGATGTTTCAATGAAAACTTTTCAAGTTTTCAATAGCCCTGATTTTGGGCTCAGTCAGAAAACTGAAGCAAGATCTAGGATGGCATCTCTAAAGCATTCACATGCCCAGGCAGTTCTCAGTGGTTTATTTTTTCTGTTTGAACACACTATTTATCCACGCCAGGCAGCATCTCTGATGGACCTGTGACATTCCTGGGTTTTGGCTTAGCCAGGAATGAAACTGAAGATCTCTTCTGATTTTTTTTAAACCCTTCTTTGCACTGGTTCTCCTGACCACTGGCCCCAGAATGTTCACACAAACGTTATGGAACAGCAGCCATGGGGGACAAAACTTACCTGAAAACCAGCCTATATCCAGGCAAAGCTCCAGTTTAATAATGACAGCAGGATGAGGTGTTCTGCAGATGGCCCTGCTCTTCCTCAGGATGAACACAAGCAGCCCAAGAAATCACTTCTAAACTCACTTTCATACCTACTAATTTTAAAAAATATTTGCAATGCTTAGTGCAGATAATCTTTGTGGATCATGGCAATAGGACCCCCGGGCATTGAGACTGTGAGACAGCACCCTCGATCTCCAAAGAGCTGCTCGAGCCTTTTCTGAAGTCACCTCTGCTTCTCTGTCCTTTCAAAGAGACACTGAAATTGTGTCTTCTAAATAAAGTCACAAATGCAGCAAGAACAAACAATTCCCAGAGAAGTAATGTCTGCTAAATCTGACATGTACAGAAGATTCCAGAGTTGTTCCATGAAGAATTCTGACCCCTGGCTTGAGATAATACTTACATTGTACAATTCTGTTGCTCTTCCTGACACTGATGCAGAGAGAGAGAGAACCTCAGAAGGCTTTCCAGTGAAAATGGGAATGTAACAGTAGGATTTTTATTTCTTGCTTCCATTACTTCTGGGTTCTTAGTCCATGAGACAACCTTGGGAATTTTTGGAGAGCAATTTAATAATTTACAGCTTCAGATCTCTGAGCCAGTCCTGGCACTACACTTAACTCCAGAATGGTTATTCTGTTTCCAGCCTTTACTGGAACATCAAGGGCCATCAAAAAGCTTTTCACAGATCCATCCTCATCTTGAAATTATGAGAAAACACATTTGTTCAAAATTTGTTCGAAAGCCAGAGTCCTATAAGTGAAGCTTATTTGGAGCTTTTCATTTATTTACTGTTCTTTGACAGACCATATCCAACTTCATCCAATTGCTCCCAAGATTTCCATTCCAATCCCATCTCTGCCAGTGAATTTAATCACCTTGCTATTTGCTTAAGAGTTACCTGCACAGGCTGGGCACCTGACAGGTGTCCTCAGCAAGGCAGACACTTGAAACAAAGGATTTCCTGCAAAAGCACCACTGGTGCAGAAAAATCTCCTCCCACAAAGCAGAGGCACAGAAAGGAACTTCTCTTTCTAATGGGTTACCTCTAAAGAAAACATAAGCCCATGAATCACAGATATATATGTATCAGTAAGAAATCTCAGAAAACCAAGAAAAACTTCAAATAACTGCCACTGTCAAAAAAAAAAAGCCATTAATTTCAATCATGCTGTCTAGCAAAAGTAAAAAAACCAAACCAAAAAAACCAATTCTAAGATCAAAACAAGCTCAAAATTGAAGCTTTGAGGCACAAAAGGCTTGGAAGGCAAGTCATGTGGCCACTAACCAAATCAGAAACCATAACTGCCAGCCAGGTAACACACATCTCAAATACCACGCACTGACATTTTTAATCAGCTTGTTTGGAAAACTGATAAAAACAGTGGGACATAAAAAAAAACAAACCAAACCCACAAACCAGCAGACAGTCAGAAGTACTGGGTAGAGCAAGGTAAAACAATGGAAATTGAAGCACTGAACGCTCTGCAAAGGTCTTGGGTAACAGATCACACTGTTCTCAGGCACTCAAGTAATTTTCTTGTCCTGCTGAAAGTGGTTAAAAAGGAAAACACCTGAACAGCCACTCCAGCAGGCCACACTCTGTGGGCCCAACTGCAGCACGATGCACAGATCACAGAGGATTTTGCTGAAACCATCCATGAGTTGTTTCCACAAGGGACACTACTAAGCAATTGGTTTTGCCTTGTAAATTGATAACCTTTTCTATTTATCTGTTTCCTCTTTTGTTTTGCTCCTGTTAATTTGGATTTTATCCTATCCAAGTTTTGTCTCCTTCGTTTTCTGAGATATCCCAATAAAGAAAACAGGTGGTCCCTGGATGGTCCCATTTCTAGGCAAGCTTTTTTTTCTGAAAAAGGGTGCTGAATGGATTCAAGTCACATTGGCTTTCGTTCTCCTCCTGTTTCATTTTTTGCTTTCATTCTTAAAGAGAAAAAGTCTGCCTGTGCAATGGTAAACAACAACAAAAAAAGGAAGTTTCATTCTCCATAGCTGTGTTATCCTGCCTCTAGTGAGGCAAAACTGCAACTGGAGCTTTCCAGGTGATTGTGCCATGCAGATCTCTCTTCTACAAGGACTCTCTCCATGTAGTATCAGTCTTTTCCCTCGGAGAGGACACTTGCCCTTTTTCTTCCTTACACATTATACCAAGAATTCAGATGGGATCTTTCTTTCCTAGCAGAAAGAATTGCTTGTGTTTTCCACATGGAGAGCTGCATCCCAGTGTGCAGATCCCCCAGAAAGAAATGGCTCAATGCAAGCAGAGGACAAGATCACGTCCCTGAATGAAAGTTTATTTCTCTGACAAACGTTATCTAACAGGGCAAATGGCTTCACACTGACAGAGAGTAGGTTTAGTTTGGATATTAGAAGGAAGTTCTTCCCTGTGAGGTCCTTATCCTGCAAGGATCCCCAGAGAAGCTGTGGCTGCCCCATCCCTGGAAATGTTCCAGGCCAGGTTGGATGGGGCTCTGAGCAACCTGGGATAGTGGAAGGTGTCCCTGCCCATGGCAGGGGGGTTGGAATGAGATGATTTTTAAGGTCCCTTCCAACCCAAACCATTCCGTGATTCCCTGATATTCTCTCTTGACTAAATAGTGTCTGCAGAGGTACTTTAGGAACCAGGAGAGGTTCCTAAAGCACAGAAATCAGAGGATATTTTGTTTGTTTCCTTTAAACGAATTGTTTCGCAAAACCTTGGTTTCTATCCAATTAAATACAGGGCTCAACAGACTACACCACTTCATCACTCTGAAAGCAGGGAATTACTCAAACACTTTGACCATATTTACTCTGTTGCAAGAAGTGGAAAAACTGGAACTAACTGAATTACAGTTCTATTGGTTAAAAAGGTCATTGGATTGACTAAAGGAGCCCTTGCCTTGAGAGGATGACAGGCAAATTTAAATGACAGAAGTACTAAATTAGGTTATCAAGAAAGTATCTCAATTACATACTTTTAGCAACACATGAAGCATTCTAAGCTTATTGATGCAATCTTACAGCTGCTTTCCACAGTACAAAAATACCTTTAAGGTAAAAGCACTATTAAAAATTTTGAGTCATTCTTAGAAAATGAGTTGCAGGAAATGGCCTTAATGCTGATAACTAGATACTGATATATTTAGAAGACAATGAGGGACAGACATGATGGCAAGAAATTCCAAATAATTAATTACACTGGGAAGCAGGAAAACACACACAGCAGTGCCACATGTCAGCACATTTACTGCTTGGGATATCCATCCCTAAGGAAGTGGTGGAGTCTTCATCACTTTGGAAATCTTTTCATATTGTGCCAACTTGGAAACACAAACATATCTAGGAAATGCTTTAGGGAGCATCCCTGACTCTAGGGAATGCTCTTGGACTGCACACATCAATAAACAATTAAACAAATCCTCTCTCTTTCATTGCCATCAATCTTTAAACACAGCTCAGGTAGAAAACTGGTTGAACAGCACACCCCACTGACTTAAAACTCCACTGCAACAGTGATTAAACTCAGCCCTCAGCTTTGGAACTCAGCTACTCTCACTCCGTCAAGGTCTTGCACAAAATGGAAACCTGCCCTGCCTGGAGAAGCCAAGGAAGCCCCTTTGGATGTTTAAAGGTATGGAGTACCTGAGGGAGCCTCTACAACACCCAGCAGTTCAGAGTGCACCTTCCTCACACAGGTCACTTGGCTCAGGCTGTAGCCAGAATGTTTCCATCTAAACCAGAATATGGGGAGTGTGTATCTGCCATGGAGAACATCAGAACCAGAACAACACTTCCCTCATCATTTACAGCAGCAGGACCAGTGCCAAACAGTTGTTATGGGAGAATGCCCTGCTCACTTATCCTTATGAAGTCCTATTCAGAATTCCTTGCTGGCTTGTGCTAGGACAGGAACAAGGACTGCAAATTTGTCTCCAGAACTGGCACAGAGGCACTACAGTGCTGCTACATAACTGGTAGAGACTCAATCAGCATTGAGCTGCTATACCTACAATCACAGAATCATTGGAAGAGACCTTACAGACCATCTCATTGCTACCCCCTGCCATGGGCAGGGACACCTTCCACTATCCCAGGTTGCTCAGAGCCCCATCCAACCTGGCCATGAACACTTGCAGGGATGGGGCAGCCACAGCTTCTCTGGGCAACCTGTGCCAGGGCCTCACCACCCTCACAGGGAACAATTTCTTCCTAATATCTAACCTATATTTCCCCTCTTTCAGTTTGAAGCCATTCCCTCTTGTCCCACCACTACAGTTCCTGATGAGAAGTCCCTCTGCAGCTTCCTTGTAGGCCCCTTCCAATACTGGAAGATTCCTATGAGGTGTCCACAAAAACTTTTCTCCTCCAGGCAGAACAGCCCCAACTTTCTCAGCCTGTGCAGTGACCTAGTGTCACTTTTTGCACTGATGGCATAAGGGTCTGACACGGCCTTTCCTAAAGCATTTGGGAACCTTCCTGCTGCACCAGCTAATGCTGTAGCTGTGCAAAACACTCATGCTGCTCGGGGTCTCACCTGAGGCAGAAGTGAGGGATGCAGGGTGTGTGCTGAGCAGGCTGGAGGAGTTCCCAGCTCCAGGGTCTCCTCCCAGCACGGCAGGCTGGTCTCCACCAGCATCAGGCAACGGAGGCACGGGCAGAGGAGGTGCCCTGCAGGCAGACACAGAGGACAAGACAAGGCATTATGACCAATCATGCACTCTTCTGTCTGCAGTGGGCAGATCCTACATCACTAGCAGGTGGAAAGGGAAAGCACTGGCTGACTACAAGTGCAAGGAATCAAGTCTTGTACCAAGTCTTTGGGGAAGCAGCCCCAGGTCACCTGTATAGGACAGGCTGCAGGGACAGTGCAATGAAGTAAGTCAGGTGCTCTACAATCTTTCACTTTAATTTCTCCTCTTCCACTTAATTTTTCTTCTTTTTATTCTGTTTTCTTCATAGGAAGACATGCACTCCAGATTGCCATAAATACATCCCTATGGAGATCTGATTTCTTCCCTCACACACTCACCATCCCTTGAAAGACCATCTGTCCTCTCACATAGTTCCTTTTCCCCCATTAACGTCCTCTGCTCCCATATGAAATGTGCCACTTTGTATTTCTTCAAAAGAAGCCCATGATTTTGTAAAACTATCTAAGCAAGCAGCATTTCCATCACCAAGTGAAAATCCATGGAAATGGAAAGCATTGGTGGGAGGACTGGGTTAAAAGAATCCCCAAGTACACCCAAAGCACCTGGGCAATGCATTCACAGAAACTAAAAATGAAGAGATGATTCCATGAACTTTTCCATCTCATCCCTTGCTCTCTACATGACTTCAGCCAGAGCAATTTCAGTAGTTTTATTTCAAAATTAATTTGATTAATCTGTGCGACAGGTTAATCAAAAGGACTTTTAAGAGGGTCCCCCACAATTTACCCAGAAACCTGACAGGCTACCTAGGTCCAACTCAGTGCTCAGCTCTTCACTGTTTAAATGGAAAGGGGAAATGACAAAGGAAAATATTTAATTTGTTAGGTATCAATTGTGGAGAAAGGAGAAAATAGAGTAAGTTCCTCACCCATAACCCTCTGATCCAAAGGGGACTGACAGAGCTGATGATGTTGGATATTTTCTGTTGCCTTTCATACTCAACTTCTCCAGCTTCCGCCACTTTGCCCTGCGATTCTGAAACCAGACCTGAAAAATGGAAAGAAAGGAATGCATTCAGGGAACCATCTACACATGGGGACACTGGCAATGTCCCAGTCCCTGTCTGTCCCTTTTCTGCACAGAACCACAGGCAGTGCTGTCCCCCAGCAGGCGTTACCAGGATGCGCCGTGGTGTCACACCAATCACAGCTGCAATCTCCTTCCTCTTCTCATTGTCAGGATAGTGGTCTTCCTGGAACATCTTCTCCAGCTCTTTTAGCTGCTCTAGAAATGATACATTGTCCAAAGAGACAGAGATGGGAAGTATGTGACAAGGAAACAAGAAAAGAAAAATTAACAAGAGAGAGAAACAGGAAAAAAATGAACATTTTTACTATACTTAGAAATACATGAGTAACATGAAAGATTTTTTTTTTTAAAAAAACGACAAAAATAAACAAAAATCTTCTTTTGCTGTTTCAAAAGCAAAGAGCATTGCTAGTGATGCTTCAAACAAAAGACACTCAGCAACCTTTTTTTGTGGAAGTCTTCACACATCTAATGGTGTGGAGTGCAGTGCAATCCCAGTTAGAGCACATCAGCACAGGGAAGGGAACACCAAGTGCCACTGGCACTGCCCATGTCACTGTGTGCCAGTGTGTGCCCCGGGATCTACCTGCACTATAGAAGGTGCGGGGCTTCTTCTTGACAGGTAAGGGTTTTTTTCCCTTGGCCACATCATGGCTGCCTCTGGACTCCAGGACTGAAGACCTCTTGTAGGAATTCTGAGCTGCAGCACTGGCTGGAGAACCTTTGGATTGGCAAGGGGCTGGGCCAATCTCGTCCTGCCTGCAGGGAGCTCCAGCCACTCCACTGGATGCTTTCTCAGCACACATTCCACTGCTGTTGGTACTTTTATTCTTCTTTGCATCCTTTTCAGTCCCAGCAGGCCAGTAACTCTCCGAGGGCTCTTGTGGCCCTGACTGACCTGTGGGCTCCTGTGCTAATCCAACCTTTGTGTCACTGCAGAAATCCAATGGTTGCCCACATGCCGAGGCAAAGTTGTGCTGGCCATCAAGGACCACAGAGCCTTGGGAAGACAACCCAGTTGCCTGCAGGGTGCTGTATCCCCCATCTTCTTCCACCTTTACAGAGCTGTTCCTATCTTCTATTCCCAAGTTATCCCCAACTTTTTCTTGTCTGGCTGTGCCTGGGAATGCAGGTGGCAGACTGCTCCCTGTACTGTGGTCACCAACAGCATCAGCATCCACCACAAAGTGCTCTGTATTCAGCAGCGTGTTCTCCTTCTCATCCTGGCACTCTACAAGAAAAAAAAGGAAAAAAAAAAAACAAACCAAACCCCACCCCACATGCACATTGCCTAAGCTGGATGTGCCTGGATCCGGAGTTTCAGTTATGGGGGAAGGAAAAGCCCACACAATGAAACCCCACAGTGACAAGAACCAGAGAGCTCAGAAGAAAGACAGGTGCTGCCAGGAAAGCAACAGCAAAGAACCTCATGTGGTCAATATGGAGATATTCAAACATCTGTGATGAGAAAAGCCTCATTTAAAAAGCAAACTGTAAACTACAGGAGAAGGTAATTCCAGACACAGAGAATAAAGGGAAGCTTGCATATTACAAATACAGTAGTGGGAAAACAGCACCAGGGATAACAAAGGTCTCTGGAATAAGCAACAGAACAAAAATCAATGACTTGGCAAGATCTCATCACCTTATTAAAATGAGCAACAGAAAGACAGGAGCAAAATTCTGGTCTACTGTGTCAGCAGGGATTACCTGACAAATGTCATCACTTTTTATTATAGAGTTCTATCTTACCAAAGCTGGACAAGAAGAAACATTAATTGTGCAGACTTCTGATAACTGCCTTAAGTTATTTTTCTGCAGCTTCAGCCACACTTCTGAATAACAGACTTGCAATATAGGGAGTGAAACAGGGGGACAAGGACAAAATTAGGTACAGAAGTCTGACTAACTAACACAAACTGTGTTACAATAAGAGAGACTGAATAGTAGAAGACAGGTCAGAAAGAACACAGCAAGAGAAATAATTAAAATAGGCAACAGAATAATACAGAAGCCTTATACTTTCCCAGTTAGCGTGTACATTTCCAAATAAAAAGTTCCAAAAACCTCCCAACTGGCTCAGAATGTATGAGTCTGTGTGATTTCTGCTACTTAAAATTTTTTTTAAAAGTGATTATTTCTTAAGAATAGGAAGTAGAATAATAAAGCCAAACCCATGTATTTGCCTCTGGTGAGAAGAAAGTTTGAGCAGACTGTTGGCAGCATTTCAATAGTATGTGACAACAGAGAAACTTGATAGTTTAATTTTTTGGAAAAAAAAAAAATTCATTTCACTGTGCTCTGGTTTTGATATATATTAGTGCAATGCCAAAATAAAGGATTTGCTTCTGCCTCAATGTCTCTTTCTGAAACAACTGTTAATCAAAGAGGAGCCCCACAACTCCAAGCAGAAGGGAGAATCTTCACAGAAGTATGAGGAGATGGCAGGCTGCTCCAAGAGCATCTAATTTGCTTTTTACAGGATTAAGAGAACCAAATTAGTTGCGGGGGAAAGAAACAGAAGCAGGAAACTATGCAGCTATAATAATTTGATCTTGTTAAGCAGCAGTAAGTTTCCACTGCTGTTAAATGAGATGAAATATCCTGATGGGGAGGGTCAAGAACTGAACGAGGCAGAAGCTGGCTCTGGTCTACACAATTCCTTTTTGCACCATCCTCCTGGTTACATCTGAGCTTGTCTCACTCCTTATGTGAAAAAAAAGAGTATTTTCCCATTATTTGAGCAGGGTTTTTACTTGTTCTTATGCAAACGCCAGTATGTGTTTACATCACAAAATAAGTGTCCAAGTCTTATGTGGGTACCTTGTACCTGCAGCAGAAATGGACACCTGGGACTATTATATCCTCTACAGAAATATTCCTTTGAGTGTTTTATTTCTAGAACAGATACCAAAGGCCTCACAACAATTTGGGACTGCCAAGGAAAAGAGCTGAAATGAAAACGAAGTTTGGAGGGAAAGATGGGCCTTCATGGCAACAAAAGAGGGAGTTATAAAACCACTCCATTCTCCCATCGTTCAGAGACCAGACTAAACATCACTTTGTCCCACTTTTAGACAAACAGAACCTTAAGTGAAGGGATTTTAACCGAGTGGGAACATCAGGCACGGGTAGTCTGGAACACCTGGCGCACGAGCAGGAAGCCAAGTCCCCTTTTCCATCTCACAGCCACCTCCTTGGACATTCCTCGGAACAAGCCAACCACTTGCACTGCAAGGTTTTTAAGGCTGTGTGGGGCATTTGGTACAAAGCCACATGAACACATACACACGGGGGCGAGGGGAGGAAGAAACAGCTTTAAGGGTCCCTCTACACAAGGAGGAGAAAAATTGGACAGCGGGGGAAGGCGCAACCGAGAAACCCCGAGGCAGCGGGAGCCCCTCGGTGTGACACGAGGACCGCCTGCCCCCTGCCCTCGGCCAGGTGCTTTTACAAGCAGGGGACACGAGGGCCGCGGAATCCATCATTCCCAGCCGCGGGGCCAGGACACGGCGGGGCTGAGGGAGGCTAATGAGCGCCCAGATAACATCGCTGAGGAGCGATTATCCTCCCCTGGGGCTGCTCATTAGGCTCATTGCCGGGTGCCTGCCCCCGGTTATTAACGCGAGGCGGCCACACTCATCCCCCTGCCCTCATCCATACCCTTACCACAGCCCATGCCCAGCCCTCCGGCCGCGCGCTCCTCCGGCTGCTCCTCGCCTGCCCCGTCCATGCCGGCTCGGTGGCGGGCCTGCTCCGGCCCGGTTAATGCCCCGCCCAGCGGCCCGGCCTGCCCGGCCCCGGCCGCCTCATCAGGGGCACCTGGGCACAGCGGGGGAGGCCGCCCGAGCCCCCCACACGGCCCCGGGAACCTCGCTGGGCCCCTGTTCCCCACACGGAGGGAACGGCAGTGTTCCGGGCTCGGGGAGGACATCGGGGAGAATGCTCCCCGCGAGGAGCTGGCTGAAATATCGCCGTGTGAACCGTGGTTGGTGCAAAACTTGTCGCCCATGGATGAGGGGAACCTCGTTGTCTGGAGTGCTACACCCAGTTCTGGGCTCCTCGGTACGAGAAGGACAAGGAGCTACTGGAGAGGGTCCAACGGAGGGAAACAGAGATGATGAGGGGTCTGGAATATTACAAGGAGAGACTGCAGGGGCTGGGCATGTTTTGGCTGGAGAAGACTTAGAGGGACTCCCATAATCCATGTAAATATCTTTAAAGGGGTGTCAAGAGGATGATGCCAGACTCTTTTCAGTGGTGGCCAGCAACAGGACGAGAAGCAATGGCCATAAACTACAACACAAGAAGTTTAATCTCAACACGAGGAAGAACTTCTTTCCATGGAGGGTGGCAGAGCACTGGAACAGCTGCCCAGGGAGGGAATGGAGTCTTTCTCTCTGGGGACATTCCAAACTTATCTGGACGTGTTCTGTGTCACCTGCTCTGGGTGACCCTGACTAGAGCATCTCTAGAGGTGCCTCCCAACCCTAAGGATTCTGTAATTCTGTGATCTTTTCCTATGGCCTGGCAGGAAGACATTTGTTTTTTAACATGCTCTGGCTGCAGGTGTTCAGCTTCTGGTTCTCCAGTGACTGGGGGTTGCAAGGAACAAATGGCACTTCTTGACTTTTGGGTGCTGTAATTTGTGCCCTTTCAATGCTTAACAATTCTTAGTAAAAAGAAGGCTCCTAACAGAGCAGGATCAGGCAGTGCTTGCATGAAGAATGAGACTTGCTTAATTGTGTTCTGATGCACCAAAATAGAACATCCTTCATCCTCCTCCTGTTTATTGGCTCACCATCTTGCTGCTGGCGCGGCATTGTTCTCCTCCTGAGGGTTTCCTCATACCTCGTGTCTTTGTTTCAAGGTTGACTTTTAGCTTCTAAGGCCTTGTTTCTGCAGATGCTTTCACCTGAGAGTTGTTTCATCAGGTTAAATGAGTGTAAGCTGAAACACGTGCCAACATTTTGGCGCAGTAGACTTGGTCTAACAGTGCACCTGGTTCAGCCATCAGCAGCAAGAAGTTGGGGCTAAAATGGCATTTAATTTGTTAACAGCATTCAGCTGACAAGACACAACAATCTTGGAGGGTGTGGGACGTCTTCAATATTAGAAGAAGTGCAAATATAAAAATCACTATCTGCTTTAAAAGTTGTTTCTGAGCAAGGTTGTGTATATTTACTGAACTCTGGTCCTAATATCACCCTTTTTTGTGGAAGTAGTAAGAACTGTGGAGAATGCTTCCATTTATTTTCCTTGAGGAGGGAGCAACACAGGTCTCCAGGACTGGGTGTTTTTGGGGGATTTTTGAGCCATACATATATGTGTATATTTATAAATATATAACCACATATACATGTATACTTATATATATATTAAACTACTTTATACTTATATGTACTTTAAACTACTTTATATGAAAAATATGAAAAATGACAGCAATCATAAAATTTGATTTTCAGACATACACCACTACTTTCTCAGCTTCTCAACAAAACTTTTTAAATGCAGCTCATGCTCGTACATCATTGCTGTCATTGTCACAAAAAGAAATTAGTGTAACTGCCCTATGAGGGTTGTCTTTAATTATTTTTCAGTGTAGGAATCCTGAATTTCTTTTGTCCAGATACACTTTGTATCAGCCTCCACAGGTTCCTGGGGAAGATACAGTGGCACCTCTCACACAGTCTTTGGGAATAGTAGAAAAGTGTTGGGATTTGCATGACAAACCCTATGCTTCTGTTCAATACTGATTTTCTGGGAAATCAACTTATCCACCTAAGATAATGTAGGGAGAAATCCTGAGTTATAATTAAGACTGTCATAGGACACAGCAGGCACTCTGTTAACTTGATTCCTGCATTGTGAATGTGCAGTTTGGAGTTATATTGTACTAGTTTGAATAAGCTTGTATAAATCAAAGAGATGTCAAAAAGCACTTCAGTGCAGATCTGTTTATGGATTTTGGTGGCAGGATAGTGCTGGGGCTGAAAGTTTAACTAAATCGTGAGAAGTTAAGGCCTAGCTGAAATGTAAGAAATCAAAGTAACCCAGGGTAATAAGCACTTGTTCTTAGAGGCATAAGCTGACCTTTAAATGCTCCTCAACATACAAAGGCCTGACATCAGGAAATAAAGGCTGCACCTGTGACAGGGACAAGTTAACCTTTGATCCAACTAGTTAAAGAGTGCAGAAGTGCTGTCAATCATGACAACAGTACCCTTGAAGTTTCCTGTGTCAAATGGAATTTTGACAACATAGGGAATTTAACATAGAAAGCACCTTGGGAGGCTCTAATGAACAATCTGCCTGCTTGCTTTTGAGAGCAGAAGTTGAAAGAGTAAAGAACTCTCAACTTCAGGTGTTGAACAAGATGACTTCTGATTTAGAATGGGAATATGTATGGCTGGCTCCTCCAGGATGAAGCTGAAATGGATGTGGGATGTGAGGTGACCTTACACAGACATGCTGAGCTGATCCCACAGCAGCATTCTGTGTCCCAGCTGAGACACTGAGAATCCTGCAGACTTAGGAACTGCATAAATTCATGACAGCCTGGGACAAGCAGGCACTTGGGATATCTGAACATTCTGGGTCTTGTGGAGGATTAAAACCCTTTTTGTGTCAGTCTGAGGTAGGGCTTTGCTTTGGTTCTTAGCTCAGGACCAGCTTCAGTTCTTCCAGGGGAAGAAAGGTGTTAGCAGATTGTTGTCTGGACTATAGATTAAAAGTTGAATAACTGGATCCTGTCTTTCTGCTCTAGTGGGCTGCACTCCCATTTTCTGTAGTTCATCCCTTCAGGTTACCTTGAGTTACGGATGACTAACACCACCGTGGAACCTGCAGCATCAGCTCTCCAGGGCTGGGGATAACACTGAAGAACCTTAAGGTATGAAGATGAACCTTAAGGTATGAAGATGAACCTTAAGGTATGAAGATAAACCCAGCCTTCCTCACTGCCTCTGCTAAGGAGAGCTGTTTGTACTTAACAGTCACTCAGAAACGAAAGTTATAGCAAAAAAATTCTGCTTGTATATTCAGTAAATTGAATTACTGACATTTGGGAGGACAACCTAAGTAACGAGGAAAGCAGAGTTTTTATTTTAACTGGAGAAGTGCATGAGTTTATTAGGACTAAAAGCAACTCTTTTTTTTTCTTTTAATCCAGCTGAAATTATTGATATAAATAGGCTGTAATAAGCTAATCTAGATACAATGTAAATGGGATTTAAAGGCAGAATGTTACAGAGACAGAAAGCTGGAGATACGAAAGTAACTAATTCTTCAAATATATTAAATGCAAGAAGGCTACACGTGGCTTTCTTTGGTGTAATTGATTCTTAAACTTGATCTTGCATTGACTGAGCTGAACACTTTAACACAGAAACAGTATTTTACAGTTGAAGGCATATCCTCAAACAGACAGGTTCTGCACAAATGCATGTAAACTGGACTTAAAAACCAGGGAGTTCTAAAAAAGAACAAAGACCCTGGTGCATATTTTGACTTTATCTACAGTGGCTAAATATCTCAGTGTTCTCCGTACGTGTGCAAAATGGTGCATGCAATACCACATCAGCAATCAGAGTAAGAGCAGCAGGAAAGTGCCACTTCATTGCTTTTGCCTAGTCCTGGTTATTTTGTACAGGGCATGTACCAACACAAAATACAAATCTTTGTCAAAAGTCACTGATCTGCTTCCAGGGGGAGGCAGAGTAAAAAACAAAAGGGTCAGTTCAGATGGCTTAATGGGATGCTTGTTCAGAAGAGAGGTGACCTTTGTGAAGCAGATTTCTCAGCACGATACCTCTTATGTGGCGGAAATCATCACAGTGGCTTCTGAAAACTTTGCTTAATTCCAGTGGATTTTGTAATGCTGTCAAGGACTCTTAACAGCATTTGGGTACAATGCAATATTTGCCTATCTAAACCCCAGTAGACTCGCATGATCTAATACATAAATTGCTCTAAGTGGAAATTACACAATGGAGATCAACGCCATGAAGGTATCCAGAGGATATTCAAACGGAATATTCTCCTCAGCTCTGTTGTGCTTTGCACTTAACACCTTCCTTCTCAGGAACTCGAAGCTCTCAGTCTGCTAATACTAGTGAATTTAGCCTCACAACATGCAGTGAGGTAGGTAAGTTTACCCCCATCTTGCAGATGGCAAAACTGAGGCAGAACTCCGAAGTGACTTGCATAAGGTCCCGCAACTTGTCAGTGGCAAAACCAGGCATATGTTTGCAGAAGTCCAGACCCCAGACCTCTGTCCGATTCAAGTCCCTCCCTACTACCACAAAGCAAGCAATACATGCAACCTTTATTCCTCCTCTTGCTGCCATAGTCCTGCTGACACAGAGGAAGTTTTTCCTGATTGAATTCCTGCTTTCTTTGGCAAAAAGCACCTGGTCCTGTCAAAGTGCTGTGTATTATGCTCTTTGCAGAGGCATTTCTTCTGAGGCACAATAGAAAAGCCATGGTTTCCCCATGGCAGGGAGACTGTACAGGTCCAACCAGAGTCTTATTTCTTGCAGAAGACCTGCTGCTTGGCATTCTTCACCCGTTGCTCCTCCTTTAGGTTCTTCTGCCGCACGTGTTTGCTGGAGATGTTTTCCACGTGTTCCGAGGGGAACCAGCCTCTCTCCCGGTCTGAGAGTTTCACTCCTTCCATCCACCCTGTGGTGTGGGGAAAAGCACAACGTGAGGCAAAAGTCATAAGGTTTTTTCCTTGTTTCCCACAAAAAAGCCCCCTCCAAAAAGACCCTAAGAGCAAAGGAAAAGATCCCCTTTCAGCTTCCAAATAAAGTGTCCTAAAGAAGATGAAGAATCCCTTTGTCCTCTCAATCCAACAATTTAAGACAGGCATCGTTCATTCTGCTCACCATCGTTGCTGTACTGCATAACCATGATGATATCTGCCTTCTCCAAAGCCAGCTCATCATTTTCCCGAGCCTTGTAAGTCTTTATGCACTGAACCTGGGGTGCATCTGAAGGGGAGGAAAGATCACACTGATATACTGGAAAGCAACAGTAAACCTGTGGGCAGCAGCTGCAGAAACGCTGGAGAATAAGGAGCTGCCCAAATAAAAAGCAGAGAACTGGAAGGGATGCTACAGGTCTTCATCTAAATGAGGAGTTAAAATAGGTAAAATAACTGGCAGAACCTGGCATTGAAGGGAAGCCCATGAGTATCTTCTTTATCTACAAAACCCTGAGTATTCTGCCTTGGAATCATTCTGGGGTGTCCCACCTCACAGTGCCTGTGACTCCTGTGAGCCAGCCCACCCCCACTGCTGCAGCAGCAGAGCAGTCTCACCAGGGCATTCCAGGAGATCTGGTTCTCCCCGTGGAGGAGCCAAAGCAGAGATCCACCTCAGCTTCTCACTGCTGGAAAACAGCACAGGACAGGTGTCAGCATTCAGTGTGAGGGACAGCAGTCTGGTGACTGAAACGGGGAGGGGGGGGTGTTTGCTCGCACAAAGGGAAGCAGAAAAACAAGGTGGGAAAGGGCAAAAATTCCCATTTTTGCAGGCTGATGGTATGACATAATGTGGTAGTATTGTATGAGCAGCTATGATGAGAGAGGAGGAAGGTGTGGTTCACAAGGAAACAGTTACAGCAAGAGGATTTTTTCAAGACTTCTGCTCAGCAGCTGCATTTGGCATTTCAGTATTTGGGTAGCTGAGAGACAACCATCAGGCTCCTAGGAGGTGTCTGGTCGTGGTAACAGGATATACCAAGGGTAAACTTGAGCTCTTACTGTGTCTCTGTCCGAAACAAGAACTCCACTCTCTTTCCCTGGTAATTCTGAAGCAGAAAGAGACGGAAGAGATTTTTGTTTGCCCCGTGGAGTTTCATCTCGCACTTCTCCCCGCGCACGTCCGAGAAAGCAGCGTGGTCGAACACAACGAAACGTCCACCCCTGCAGGTGAAGAGGAGGAACAAAACGAGGTGTGAGTTTTAAGATGCTGAGGGTTACAAAGTGAGTCCATGTTGTCTGCTGATGTCAGGAAAGCAAAAAGCTTTTAATGAGTCTTCATCTGCTTCAGACATCCTAAGCAGTGCTCTTGTTAGAAGTCTCAGGAGGCCAGAGAAGAGAGAGAAGGGATTTAATGAAAAGGCTAGAAATACTAAGCTCTGTCCTGTCAGAATTTTATTTGATAGCTTACAGCTTAAAAACAAACCCACCACCCCTAAAACCCCAACACAACCAGCCAACAACTCTGTTGACAAACCAGTGATTTGCACATTCACTAGTCCTCATAGTGTGCTTTAGGAAGAAATTATTTATCAAGTAAAAGTAGAATAAATGGTTGTTGTTCAATGTTTCACATTGTAGAGATGCAAAGGCAGAACAGAAGTGTTCTGCTAGGGACCACAAGATATCTTTTAATATTATGATATGTAATTAAGAGTTGGGGCTATCAATTTCCACATACTTGAATGATACTCACATCAGGTCAGGACAGAAGAGTGACTTGACAAAGGCTGCCACTTGCTGGCAGGCAGAGGGAAAGGACTCTGTCACCAAAGCACAGACCCCGAAAGAGACAGGTATTTTAGAAGGGGCAGCAAGAATTGTGTTGAAGCACTCACTCCTTGGGCCGGGACAGGAGCAGACAGTCATTGAAAAGGTGCAGGTAGATGGGCCGGGTGGTGACTTTCCATTTTGGACTCGGGTTGTTGAAGTCCAGTGCTGTCAACTCACCACACTTCACAAGTCGCCTCGACTGTGAGATGAGTGGGAATATCTGCAAGACAAAAATAAATATTTATGCACAAGAAAATGAGTCCCTGTGTGTTTGGACTTGCATTTTTGCTTTTCTCTGTGCTTTCAGTTCTCCAGCTGGAGAGGTGTAAGTTATGGTAGGCACCTTCATGTGAAGGCTGGCATGAATGATTGGGCAAGGGAAGCACTGATGAAGAGCTGGCCTGTGGATGAAGTTCTGGTTCAGCAGCTCTGTGTGTATTGGAGAGGAGAACAAAAAGTGGCTTTGTGGGGAAAGACAGAAAATACATTAGGCTAGAGCAAGGCCCAGGGAATGGATGAGCTCACCTTACACTCAAATTCAATCTTCTGGCTGAGGTAGATCAGCTCTTCAGTGCTCTTCATGCGCTGGACATTTTCATTGCAATCCTTGATGAGCTGCAGAGGAAAACAGATGATCAGTGAGGTGGGAGCAGAACTGCCTGGTGGGATCAGTACTACTCCCAGGAGCCCCTCAGGAGTCAGCGTAAGTTACAATTCCTTAGGCATTCTCCTGCAAAAAAAGTATATACTACAATCAGAGAATATTCTGAGTTGGGAGGGACCCACAATGATCATCCACGCGAACCCCTGGCCCTGCACAGGACACCCCAACAATCCCACCCTGTGCCTTAGAGTGTTGTCCAAACGCTCCTGGAGCTCTGGCAGCCTTGGGGCCGTGCCCATTCCCTGGGCAGCCTGTTCAGTGCCCCATCACCCTCTGGGGGAAGAACCTTTCCCTGATATCTACCCTAACCCTCCCTGACAGAGCTCCAGCCGTTCCCTGGGTCCTGTCCCTGGTCACACAGAGCTGAGATCAGTGTCTGCTCGTCCTCCTTGTGAGGAAGCTGCAGAACTGCTGTGAGCTCTGGCCTCAGTCTCCTCTTCTCCAGCTGAACAGACCAAGTGCCCTCAGCCACTCCTTTTGTGTCTTCCCCTCCAGGCCCTTCACCATCCTGGTGGCCCTCCTTTGGAAGGTCAGATCATCACTAGACAGAACAATCCACCTTATGAAGCTGTACAGATTTTAGATAACAATTTGTCCCAGAAAACTTTAAACCTTGCCTCTATAATAAACAGGACAAGAAGAAGGGATGCAATAGAGTAATGCTGTGGGGTTTCTTAAAGCAAGATTTTCTTGCAGGGGCAAGGGTGGGAGTTTATGAATCATTAAAGACAAAAGTAAGGCTGCAGAAAGGGTTGGTAGCTTTACCTTTTCAAGTGCATCATAAGCCTGCGTTGCTTGCACTTCCTCCTCAGACCCGGGCCGAGTTCTTTTCAGGATATTCTGCGTGAGAAAAAATGATTTTCATTATGCAAACAGGGAAAGGTGGACCACTGAAAAGTAGGAGAAATAATAAAGCAGAAGTAGATGATGACACATGGAGACAACAAGGCCAAAAATTTGAGATGCAGAGTGTCACTGATAAATCACACTGACTAGGACATTCCTGAAAATCTTAATTTTATTAATAATCACATAGAAGTTACATGGCATAGGAAGCAACCACTAGCTAAAACACAAATGGGTTTATGAACAGAATAGAATTGTCCTTTTCTCCTGTTAAAAAGAGGATCAAATAATCAAAAAGAATTTCATAGAAAGAGCTCAAAATTAATTCATTAGGGACTGGCCGGTTCCCTGTCTGGAAGGCTCCTTATTAGTCAACATTGCAGGCAAAGAGTTGACACAGGCTGCCTTCCAGAGGGCAGCCAAGGAACCCTCGCTTTGTTTTCCTAGCAGGAAGCCAAAAAGTTCAATAAAATGTAAATCAGCGTGTTCTGAGAAGACTCCATAAATTCTTTATTGGAGTACAATTAAAGTAGTGTCACAACAAAGCCCTAAATGATTCACAAACAGCGTTGCCTCACACAGTGCCACATCCATAATTTCCTGAACACCTCCAGGGATGGGGACTCCATCATGTCCCTGGGCAGCCCCTTCCAATGCCTGCCAACCCATTGTGGGAAGAAATTCTTTGTGATGTCCAGCCTGAACTTTCCCTGGCATAGCTTGAGGCCGTTTCCTCCTGTCCTGTCCCTGTTCCCTGGGAGCAGAGGCTGACCCACCCCGGCTGCCCCCTCCTGTCAGGGAGTTGTGGAGAGCCAGAAGGTCTCCCCTGAGCCTCCTTTTCTCCAGGCTGAGCCTCCCCATCTCCCTCAGCTGCTCCTAGACACAGCTTGAGGGAAACTTGAGGGAAAGCAGAGAATCACCAGTTACCTGTAGGAGGAGCTTGAGTCGGGTGATGCGCTGGAAGGGGAGGATGAGGAAGGATTTAAGTGAGAGGCGCTGGCATAGTGGATCACTTTCCAGTCTCTCCAGGACTTGCTGGAACCCTGCATTTCCATTTCTGTGGGAGTGGCAAAGAAAAAATAAAAAGACATCCAGGCATCAGAGTAAATAAATAACCTTCCTAGTATCAGATTTCAGGGAATGTTGGAGTACTCCCAACAATCAGGTTTTGTCCCTGGGGCAAGAGGTCTCAAGAAACTGCGCCACTCTGCTGCAGAAGAGCAAATATGGGTTTCTAACAGCTACAGGATGGCAGTACAGCTGTTATTATATCTTTCCTCTTTCCACAGCCCTCTGGAGTAAAAGCCAGAAGGAACATCTACATTTCAACTCCCTCTGTCAGTAGTGCTCCTCTCATGGGGACATGGTGGTGGTTTTGTGGTGGTTTGCACTCTGGTTCTTGGTGGTCTGAAAACCAGAGACTGAAAACCATTATCCAGGACAGTCATTTTTGCTCTCTTCAGTAGAGGGCAGACAGAGAACAGCCTGGAACAAGATCAGATATTAAGTATTCTTTTCCTCTCCAATGCTATGGGAGAGAAGCCTGCAGGAGGCTCTGTCCTGCTGTCCCAAATGCCATCGAAATGAGGAGGGTTCTTCTGGGGGCGTAGCGAGAGCACTGCTTAACAGCCAATTCCTGCAGCATTCCCCATTGTTTGAAAGAGTCAATATTCAAGGAAGTAAGGGGGAAAAGGGTGCGACAAATGAGAACAACTTACAGTAACCTCTGGAAGGTTTGCTCCTGATATGTCTGGTTTGTCACATATGGCAGATACACCCGGCGGAAGTCGGGGGCGTGTTTCAGAGCCACGTCACACACATGGAAGGTGAACATGTCCTCTTCAAATTTCTCCTCCAAGTCAAAGAGGAAACTGCAGCACATGGATGTGGTGCCATAGAAGGAGAGGGAAATTATCAGTGTCATTTAGTCTTCTAAAACTGTGACAGCCCACAGATAAGCATAAGACAGCTCTTTATCTCTAGAGAGAGTGTAATGTCTGGACAATGACAATTTAGGGCTTGGTATCAACAAGGAAAAAGCAGAGGCAAAAGACCTCTATTCTTGAGAGGTCATGCTTCTACAGGCATGGTCAGGAAACAGCTGGAAACTAAGACCTCACCAGAATAATCCCACTGGTAGAAATGGAAAAGGTAGCAGCAAATCTTACCATCTTAGTGATTTATGTAGCCAAGCCTTGCAGGAGGAAAAGCAGAACAGAATCCTACGACATATAGGATTCCTTGCATGTGGGATCATGTCCACATTTCATGACTTACGCTCTATTGATTCACATTAGTTTCTGTCAAGTGATGGTTGTAACTTACTTTTTTTCCCTTTTTTTCGCCCCCTTTTTGTCAGGGCTCATGCAGCTGCCCCTTTTGTCTTGTATTTGACAGGAGCTGGTTTGGGTTGGGTCTAGTTAAGTCAAGTTTAATTGTAGTTGAAAGCAGTGGCACAAGGCTACCTAACCATTTGGAACATTTTGATCCCCTGCCATGAGCTCTGTGCAACAACGGAGCCATAACATCTGGGATTTAACACGAGAATTTACACTGCCCTGTCACCTAAAAAGGCAAATATTCCTTTCCAGGCAGTGTTGGTGTGTCATCACTAAGTGCTGCATCTGCCTTGAACAGTGAACATGCAAAAGAGGAGTGAGAAGTGTTCCTGATGGAAGCACCACGTGCCTGTCAGCCCTGGAAGCAAAGGGCCGCGTCTCACCTGGCGCTGACATCGCGCACGTCGGAGAGGCGGGAGAAGAGCCACTGGCGCTCCTGGTTGGTGAGCATCGCCTGGAGCTCTGCTGAGCGCTGGAAGTGATCCACGGCCACGTTCAGACTGCGCAGGTAGGACGCCTCAGATATTATCAACTCAAACTTGGCCTTGAGAGAGAAAACAAGGGAGCACGGCATCAGTACACTGCTCGAGTCTGTGAGGAATCTTACAGAGAGGAGACAGGGCAAAGCAGGAGAACCTCCCACCACATGATGCAAGAAGGGTGTAATTACAGAAGAGAGGCTTTAGAAATGAAGGGCAAGCATGCTATTATAGACTTTCTTTAGAAAACGGACTTGTGGCATGACTTAAAAATAGCTACTTGCTCTCATTTCACTTTTTATTTCCCCTCAACACCACTTTCACAAGGTTCCCCATTTTACAGGCTCCCATAAAGTCCAGCATCTGCACCATGCACATTTTTCTCCTTCATCACGTTTCCCATGCTGTTGTTTTCACCTCTTTCTCTGGGTCCTCCCATCCACTTCTCAGATCCTCTCATTCTCCTTACCTAGTTTCTTTGTACCGTTGTGGTGAATCCATACATCTCCGTCTCCTCTCAGCCCTGCAGCTCACACAGGTCAATTTGCTAAACTCACACAGGTCAATCTGATAAACTCACGTTCTACCACAGAAAATAAAATTTACTGTGGTTTTATTAGCATCTCTCACAAGCTTATGTGTGGGAGAACGCTGCAAGTCTTCTACTTTTATACTCCCTTTTGCATTGAGCATACTCAAAACTCTTTATCTTGTTCCCACTTTTCCCCATGCCTGTTTTCATGGAGTTACTGATACGGTGCAGTCTGTCCTTCAGTGCTGCTTTTCTCTAAAATTCAGCGCTTCAGCATTGCTCTACTTCATACCCCATGCTGCTTACAGGGGTAGAGGTGACCTCTGCTTCAACCACCTGCATTACCACATCACATTTTTTGCTCTCTGCTTTAACTCCTCTTCCAGAGACTCTTTCTTGACCACAGACCACCCATTTTCTGTGTCACATCTGTCCTTTACCTCTTGTAGCCTCTGCTCCTCACGGGACATGTTGAGCAGCATTCTGCTGCCCCGTATCACGGGGATGTCCTGCCAGAGGGATGCATTAGATGAGACTGACAGACGTTGCAAATATGAGTCCTGGGGAGACAGCACTTTCCTCCGTAGCCTCGGGGAACTTGGGAAACTTGACTCTATATCCTCTGGATAATCCACTCTCTTCTGGCTTTGGATGGCCTTGTTCAGAACCACATCGCTGTACTCCTGATACAGCAATCTTGCTGTGAAGAAAGACACATACACTTATCTTTTCTGTAGTAGCAACTCACCCTCTGCTTCAACCTGGAGAAAACTCTGCCCCAGATTGGGACAGCCAAATTCAGGCAAAGCTCCCCAGCTGCCCGAGTGTACTGCAGGACTCCAGCTGCCTTCCCTGCTCTCTAACACTCCATCCTCACTACCACCATGTGACAGGAGTCCCTCTTCTTTGTGCTCACTGCAAGGGTCAGAGATGAGGGGGGAGAGGGGCTGCCACAGCACCCCAGGCAGGAGGTACTTACAGGAGTTCATCAGTTTGGAGTGCCGGCGCTTGAAGTTCTCCGTTGTGTCTGCAGGTTTCTTCTCTCTGCCAGGGAATAAGGATTTCAAAACACAGAGTGAATGAAGGGCACATCACCAGAGATGGTTCATCCAAACCTTAGGAACTGCTCTGTCACACCAGGGACCTCTCCTTTTCCAACAAGCTCAAGCTCCACAAGCTTTGTGGAGCTTCACAAAGGGCAAAGTTTGGCTTAATGGAAAGGCTGTCCTGAAGGCACAGAAATACCTCTGTTGCAGTAGGGTCCTCTTCAAGAGAGCACAGCCTGAAACACAGGCCTAGGGTGTTTAATTGTAGTTTTCCACTCCTTATCATCATCTTTGGTAACTCAGAAACAAGGGAGGTGTCTGTGCTGCACAGGGATGGGGGCAAATTCTCAGGGTCTTTGAGAGACTCACCGCATTGTAACTGTTTCTGAGCTGACTGGTGGTTCCCTGTGTGCCTTGTGAGCTTCTTCCTCTGAAGGAACAGAAGAAACCTCTGCACAGAAGACAAGGGGAAAGTAAACACATCAGTCCATTTTTAGAGTCAATCTACAATCCAAATGATACACAGATACCACTTACCTGTACCCCACCTAAGTGGCAGTCCTGAGCTGGAGTACAGGTGCCCTCGTGACATTTATTTCTGGGTCAGAAACATTCTAGTTTTAATAATCCTTTACATTACTTACACTTTACATCTGTTAGCCACATTCACTTTTCACACAAAGAAAAAGGCTGACATTTTAGGCAATGACAGTAACTCTTAAGAGCTTCTCTCTCCAGTGTGTACTGCCTGTGTGCCCTTTTTGGTGAAGTCCTTACACTTTCAGCTACTTGGGCCAGGCATCAGGAGACCAGAGGAGCCAAAGTGTAAAAATTGAGAAGGCATAGCTTTGCGTTTTGGTTTGTGAGGGATTTAATCAAATAAGGTGTGATGAAATTCTAAATCTGAAATAACTGGAAGCAGAAAAAGGAAGAAAGCCCAAAGACTGAGTTGCAGTTATGGGTAAGGGGAAATACAGTACTGGTTGCCTTGAATGTTTTAAAATTTGGAATCAAGACATTACAGGTCAAACATATGAACAAATCTTGATTCAAGCCCTGCCAAACCTTTTACACCCCTCCACAATCCCCTCTTTTTCTTCTGTGCCAAAAATCCAGCATGTTGCAGAGCTTCAAAAACAAACTAAGTAAGAGCTGAAAAGACGCAATTCTTTAAAGTTCATGTAAGAAAAAGAACAGACATACATCCTGACAGCAAGTACTGCTGAATGAGCTGCATTACAGAAGATGCATGTTTTCCACTTGTGACATCAGTGATTTGACTTCTGTGCAAGCTGGGACCTTGGGTTTGACAAATTTGCATTTTTATCTGTACTCTCAAATCCTGCGCTCACAGGAAAATCATCTTTTTTAGAAGGTCAAGTGGGAACCTAAAAGTGCCAGTTGCAAAACAAGGGGAGGCAGCAAATAAACAAGTGATAAGAGATATGGGCTACTGAGGGTGTGTGCATGGCTCTTCCTTACTGCCTCGGGGATCCATGAAATAAGTTTATTGCTGCAGGTATTAGTGTGGAATGGGAGTACTGAGCCCCAGTGTATCCCTACTCAAGGGAACAAGCAGGATGCACAGGGCAGCAGAGAGGAGGGAGGAGACAGCTGGAAAGGGAAGCTTGGGGCAGGATAGGACTGGAGTAAGGAATATCACCAGAAAGGCACAAGAGGCATGCTAAATTCTCAGCTCTCATGCCTCTCCATCACACTGTCTATTTAATTTAATCCTACTTCTTGCTAACTGCACTAAGTTGGAGGGGGGAAGGAGGAAGGGAAATGGAAGAGAGGACTCACGCTGCAAGATGTCTGGTGGTACTGACATCCTCTTCAGGCCCTGACGGTGCCAGTCCTTGGTTTTTACTCGGCTTTTAATTGGGTTTTCTTGATTGGCTGCTGGCTCCTGCACAGCTACCCCAATCTTTTTTTTGTCTGGCCAACTTGATGATTTTTCCAAGGGTGCATGTTTGGCCATTTCTTCCTTCGGCTGGTGTTCTCCTCCTTCCAGCCTCTGCCTGACCCTCCTCTCACCTTCTGTTTTCTCGGTGACTGCCAGTGGAGCCTGGATGTTCTTTGTGTCCACACCAAAGCTGCCTGCGGGCTGCTCCCATCGCAGCTCCTCGTCCTGGCAGGTTGTTCTGGTGGTCGGCAGCGATGGAGGGCTGAGCTGGAGGAAGTGGATTGGATTGGTGAATGCAAGCATCGGAGGGAGCTGTGCAGAGTCTCTGCTCTTGGAGTCTGGGGATGTTATCAAGCCTTCCAACGAGGGCCAAGAAGGGTGGTCAGGTGAGGATTTTCCGCTCTCTATATCCATGTGGTGATCCGCTGTTTCAGGGCTGGTGTCAGAGCAGCCAACCAACATTTCGTTTCCAAGAGCCGAAAAACTTTTGGTCAGCAAACTGACCCCTGAGTCATCAGAAGTCTCTGTATCATGGGGACCTGAGTCACCGAGATCCCACTCTCCACTTACTGGAACAAGGTCATCTCTCTCTGCTAGACTTTCTCCATCAGAAGCAGAGGCCACGGAGTTGGAATCAGATGCAGAGGTGGCAGTCCGGAGAGGATGGCTTAGAGCAGGATGAATGGCTCCCAGCTTATCATCATCCATCCCACAGCTGAGGGAGACCCTGGAGTGTGGTCCAGGAGCCAGTGGCTGGTAACCTTGGGGGGCTGGAGGTGGAACAAGGTGATTTGCATGGAGTGCAGGGGCCTGAGCTTGACTGGGCCTTTGGACGTGGGAAGGAGGATGAGGAAGTTGTTTGGCATCAGGCTCAGACACCAGAGGTAGGCTTGAGTGGGACACAGGGGACAGAGGTTGTCCTTGCTGGTTCACAGCAAGGACCGTGTCGTCTTCAGAGGGCCAAGTTAGGGTGCTCAGGACACTGGAAATTCTGGATCCAGGCTCTTTTTGGTAGAAACTGCAGTCAGGCTCATCAAATAAAGGCACTTGTTGTGCTTTATGATCCACATTTGTTCCCATTTCTTTTCCTTGGATAATGGCACTTTTTTCGGGGGAGTTTTGCTGAATTGTCTCTGGGTGGCTCAGGGGAGTGGAAGTCCTTCCTGGTGTTTGGGATGGTTCCAGAGGCCCTGCAATACTAGCCACAGACCTCCTATCCCCAGGAAGGCTCCCTTGTAGAGGAAGGGAACTTGTGTACATTACAGAGAAAGAATTTGGGCCACTAAGGTCCTCATGAAAGCCTTCCTCAGAAGTACGGAGTTCATGGGAAGTCTTGGCCTCCCCTGCATTTGTCCTTACAACAGCAGTTTCTGCTGGTGTTGGGTTCCACCCTCGTGCAGGAGCAGCTTGGTTGGGTAGCTTTCCTGCAGAGTCTGGCAGCTCGTTCAGGCTGGTGCCAGAACAGTGCTCGGGGGTCACAGAGGCTGTTCTGGCACCCTCCTGCTCTGGGACAGATGCTGACGCCGCTGAGGTGAGCTCTGAGGGGGAAGCTGGAATGAAGTCCCAAAGCTCAGCTTTTCCTGTAATGGGATGAAGATCTATGGGATCAGGTGGCTCCAAGTTACTGGTACCAGAGGATGGATGTGCTGGAACAGGAGCCTCTGGGTTCTCTGAGCTGAAAGGTGCTGTCACTCCTCCACAGAATGGTGCCTCTCTTTTATCAAACCTCTGGACAGCTTTTCCATGACCATCACTGTACTCATTCTCCCTGCCCAGTCGTGTCTTATCATCCCAGTGAGCTTCTCCAATATCCTGACCACCGATGGAAAAGCGGCCAGAGTCCTCCAGGTCTTCTGCCTGGTCAGAGACATGGCACATGTGTGGAGTTTCCCCTGCTGGGTTCAGGTGATTTGAGGACAGAGGGCCGACAGCAGGTGGCTGACATCCAGAACCTGCTTCTGTGACACTGGCTTTCAGCAGCACGTCCTCACCAGGATGCTGATCCACAGAGACAGGTTCCCCAGGAGGAAATGCTGATCCTGTTTGCTCAGACAAGGAAACATACTCCAAACCACATACGTCCATATTATGCCTGGGAACAGAAAGCATCTCTGACCCAAAAGCTGATGACAGAGCCTCTAGTTTGAGCTCTTCTTCCAGTCTGAGCTCTTCCCTCTGCAGTTGTTCCTGCTCATTTTGTTCCTTGTTTTTCTGATCTTTGAGCTCCAAAGGTTTGCCGCCTTCTGGCAGATTCTGCTCTTTGCACTCTTCCTCCTCCTCTTCCTGCTGAAGTTCTGATGCTGCCTCCTCCCGAGCTGGCTCCTTATGCTGTGAAACATTCAGTTCCTCTGTCCTTTCAGCAGTACTCTTTCCTTGGAAAGCACTCTCTGCTGAAGGGGCAGGTCTGCCCTCAGTTTTTCTGTGATCATCTTCTAGATGACAGCATTTGGAAGCAGATGAGTTCTCTTTAGGAACCATTCCCTGGTCTTTGACTGTGCTGGTATTCCCTGTTTCACCAGCTGGGGTGTTTCCTTCTGCTTGTAGTGAACTCATTTGGCTGTCACGTGTTAAGGTGGAAGACAACTGATGGGAAGAGAAAGATTCTGTATCCTCTTCCAAACCCTGGGGTGCTCTTAAGCTTTCCTGAACATCTTCAGAAGTGTAAGGTTTAGCTGTGTCTTCTACTGCTCCTTCTGAGGTAGGCTGCTCATCAGGTGCTGGTGCCAACTTTTTGGTGCTTTGCTCCTGCTCTGCACCAGCATCGACCTCCTGCAAAGAATCCTTGGAGATGTCATCCAGAAAGGGTTCAGCCTTATAATGCCCTTCTGAAACAGTTTTACAGACCAAAAAGCACTTAGGTGTCTCTCTCTGAGAGGAAATGGCATCAGCCAAAGGGGATTTCGTTTGCTGGGCCTGAGGGTCTGAGCCATGAAAAGCCAGTTCTGCCTGACACTGAGGAAACTCAGTGCTGAGGTTCATGGCCTGCAGGATGGGGCTGCCAGGGGCTGGCTCATCCTGGACTCTGCTGTGAGACGAAGGGTCCTGGTTGCTTTCCAGGTCAACCAGTTCCAATTGCCTAAATTTCAGAGAACAATCCAGTCCACCCTCCTCTAAAAGCATTTCTCCTTCCAATTCTGAGAGTCCCTTTTGAGGCTCTGTATCCCCTTGGCCTTGTTCCAGTCCTGCTGGCACTTTTTGCATAGAGTTAGAGGGTCTGCCCAGCATCTCTGCTGCTTTCCCTGGAGCAGCAAGGCAGTCCTTGGGCGTGCTGAGCTCTGCTCCCTTTGCAGAGTTAGACGGGCTGGTGCTCATTTTGGCTGCTGTGTGAGTGGCATGATGCTCTCCTTCCACGGCTGAAGAATCCCAGGCTTCCCCAGTGGTGCTGCTGGCTCCTGGGGGAGTGGTACCTCCCTCACTGGTTTCTTCAGACTCCATCAGTGACACATCCTGCTGAAGAAAAATGCATTTTTCTGTTACTACTTCACAGTGATACAATGGATCTAATTCACTGCTTCTACTGCAGCTGATAAAAACCAAAAACAAAACCAACACCACATACCTAGTGGGTGATAAGAGCTGGGAAACAAACACAAAGACTGAGAATAGGCAAACACCAGATCTAAGCTTGCACTATGAGAGTAACACCAAAATAAACCCACTGGTGTCTTTTTAGTTTCACATGCAAATGCAGAAAGTGACTTTGGTCGAAGAGCAGAGGTGCTGAGCTCTCTGCAGTGGCCACAGGGCAACTTACGAAAAGTGGTGGCCATGGCTGGTTATCTCAGGCCCAAAAAGGGGTACCAGAAGGCATCCAGAGAACAAGAAAACTATCAAAAATCTCCATTAATTTTCATGGGGCATGGTGGACAAATACTCCTGGCCTCTTCCAGCTGAGTTTAAAAGTTCTCTCCGATTTTTGCCTGTTCTTTGGAGCTGATGGCTCTCTTTACAGATCTCTGTGTAGGTCTGAACCTCATTGCAAATGATTGCAGAAATTGATTAACAAGACATAGGAATGTAAGAATTTCTTCAACAGGTAACTAGGACATGACACAAGACACGAGATATTTGAAGGCTGTAAACCATATGGGTTGAGAGGAATAGCTCTGGTGTGTGTGGACTAATCTACAGACTATAAAGAGAAACTATGTCATCATTTAGTCTACTCTTTTAGGGAGGGGAAAAGAAAAAAAAAAGCCATCTCAGGATTGTTGGACAGTTTCCCAAAGGATATAGTGGAATTTCCCATCCACTATTGCATTTGAAGTTCAGACATGACAAAGCACTAGGGAATGCACATTTGGGATATGTCTGTGAAAAGGACGGAAGAATCTGATTCACCACTTTTATCTTTCTGGCTTCTACCATGACCCACAATCCCTACCTGGAAAAAACCCGAGAAAGAGACAAACCACTGTGGCTCCCTCTCTTTTCTTCTACGGTGATTTCCTTGTGCTAGAGTGGCCCTATAGTCACAAGTACCAACTTCTGATCCCACACAGAAAGTAAAAGCAGTAAGGGCATAATTACATCTGAACTAATTGTCCCAGTTAGCTTCATGACCAGGGCACACCTGGCCTGAAAGCTGGTTTAACTTCTGTTTTCCCTTAGTCAAGTGAAACGAAATACTTGCTCTGAAGGCAAGGAGTGCATGCTCTGGAGTTAGAACTGAAGCATTTTATACACCTTCATCATGGGTATTGTCATCACAGAATCACAGAATGGTTTGGGTTGGAAGGGGCATTAAAGATCATCCAGTTCCAACACCCTGCCATGGGCAGGGACACCTTCCACTATCCCAGGTTGCTCAGAGCTCCTGAGCAAAACCTGGCCTTAGACACTTCCAGGGATGGGGCAGCCACAGCTTCTCTGGGAAACCTGTGCCAGCACCTTGCCACCCTCATATCAAAGGATTTCTTCCCAATATCTAATCTAAATTTCTCCTCATGAGGTTTAAAACACGTCCCCCTTGTCCTATGACTACCTGACCATGAAAAAAGTAGCTCTCCCTATTTCTGTATACCTCTTTTAAGTACTGGAAGGCTGAAATGAGCTCTCCCTGGAGCCATCCCTTCTCCAGGCTGAACAACCTCAATTCTAAAAAAATATGAGGAAAACAATTGAGTTAGCCAATTGAGTCAACTCATCAGTTAACTTCTTCCTGTGTATTTTTTCTCATGTAATCTTTAATTTTTGTTTATACTAGAAAGACAGTCTTTCTTACAAAACCAGGCCAAAACCACGTTTTCTCAGCAATTTGGATTTTCCCTCCCAAGCAGTGAGCAGTTGTAATAGTTACAATTTCAACAAACAGTATGTTTCAGAGAGATGTGTCCATTCAAGGAGTTCCCACGGGGTTTTCACCACCTCTTGCTGCTGTCAGCTGGTACTACACTACCTGGATGCTGCTAAACTGCCTTTTCAAAGGTTCCACATCAGATCACTCTTGTGCTACACTGCTCTTGGCTCTCCTGGCTACCCCACCTGAGTCTCCTCAGCTTCTCACACCTAATACAGACAGTTTTCAAAAACAGGCCCCCCAGGAGCAGAGAGATTGCTTAGGGAGACACAAGCTGCTGGCTAAGGAAGGTTTACTATTACTAAAGATAGGATGGCTCATAAAGGTCTGAATAGTAAGGTCCTCAAACTCAAGCCCACACTCTGTCAGGGGAAGAAGAACTCTTGCTCACTGTGCTGTTTCACAGATGTACACAGCACTGAATTTCCTCTTATTAAGCTCAAAACCTCAGTTTCCACTTCCATGGCTCTGTTGCAAGAATTTGGACAGGTGAAAGGACGAGTCTAAAGCTGCATTTGGAGCAGTTCCATGATGATACTGGGAGGCAGGGTAGAGGGAGGTGCACAGCACATCAACACTGGAAGCTGCCAAGTGAGATTTGTCTCATCATATTACTGCCAGGTGTTTTGCACACCTCAGGGAGAGCAAGAGAGGAGCTTTGGGAAGTGAGGCAGGAGAAGGAGCAGGCAAACTTTCTGCAGAGACAGGAGGGGAGGGCTTATGCATCTCGCCAGGGAAACTGTTAACCTCCCGGTCGAAGGCTGGGTGCACCATAGCAGAAGACAGATGTCTGCAATAAGGATTTCATGGAGATGGAAGAGGAAATAATAAAACAAGACTGACAGCACCTGTAGTCTTCACATGCAGAGCAGCTATGTACAAGAGCCCAGTAATTACCAGAAGAGAGTGCCTGTGGAGCACTGCCGTGTTAAACTCCCAGTGCAGGTCTGCTCCATCAGAGGAGGGCCCAGGAGACCCCCAGGAGCTCAGCTACCCAAAGCAAACTTTCAATTAGCATTTTCAGCAGGGCCAATAACGTGAAAGAGCAGCACACAGGACCTATCTAGCATGTGCCACTAAGCAGGATATGCAAACTCTCAAAGATAATTCACTGTTTCCCCTTTTGGGGCTTACTGATCTTTCACATCTCTCATTGGATCAGATGTTGGGCTGGCCATCACTCCCTCATATGCTCTCTCTGTGGAACAAGGCAAACCAATGTTCCCTGTTGAGATAAAGCCACTCAGACTCTTCTCCCAAGAGAGCCTGGAAACCCAGGAGTTCAGCTCCCATGCACCCAGCTTGTAGGTGATTCCAGGTGCACAGAACCCCTCCAAGCTGGAACAGTGAGAGGGAGCAGCCGGCCACACACCAGCATGAAAACAGATGCTTGGTCCTGCTGCAGTCACAGGCAAGAAATCTGAGAGGGGAAGGGTACAGGAGGTGGCCTGGTGAGCAGAACAGGACAGCAGTGAAAGCACGAGGGCACAATCCATCCACAGCTTTCCCAGATTACAAAAGGCATCATTAATGTCCTACTTCCTTCCACTGTGGGTTAATTCACCTGGACGGAGATGACAAACACTTCTGGTTTTAAATAGAAAGTACCTCAGCTTCCCTCCCCCCTTCCTCCAACAAACAAGAAAGGAGCAATAACAAGCGCTATCAAGCACAGACAAGCCCTTCAGCCAGCCAGGAAGCAAGGCTACACACAAGTGGAGCCCTGAGATCCTCCTCCTCCAAAAGTGGGAAGAGACGGAGCTTTCTGCCTGCCGCCTTGGCCCTCCCCACGTGGTGCCGGGTGCTGCCCGGCCGCCCTCGGCCCCGCTCCCCATCCTGCCCCCCATCCTGCTCCCCTGCCGCGGGCCATGGGGCAGCCCACACGCCCAGGCTGCTGCAAACACGCTCCCAGCAGAGAAAGTCCTGCCCTGCGACGTGGGGATGGAGCTGCTCCGGCCCAGTTGCAGCCGTGAGCTTCTGGCAGTGAGAGGAGAAAGCCGTTCACGGCCGCGTTTGAGCGGCGTGGGCAAGGACACCCTTTTCTTTATTGAAACAAAGGCTTTCCCAAGTAGTCCCTAGTTTGGGCTTATCCTTGCTGGTGCAGCCACAGCCTGGTGTAGAAATGCCAAAGCTGGCTTTAAGGGTTGCAGCTCAGGCAGGAAAGAGCTCCCTGTTTGGCTCTAACACCCACCCAAAAACCAACCAGGCTGCCCAGAGCCTTTTCCTGCTATCTCAGCTTGGTTTAATCGTCTTGGTCACATAGTTCAGGTACCTTTACAAGGAGTTGAAAGGGGAAATTTAGGTTAGATATTAGGAAGGAATTCTTTCCTGTGAGGGTGGTGAGGCACTGGAACAGGTTGCCCAGTGAGATTGTGGCTGCCCCATCCCTGGCAGTGTTCAAGGCCAGGTTGGATGGGGCTCTGAGCAACCTGGTCTGGTGGAAGGTGTCCCTGCCCACAGCAGATGGGTTTGGGACTAGATGATCTTTAAGGTCGCTTCCAACCCCTTAATATTCTATGATTTGAATCAGCTCAGAGCCAGCCTTTCTCCTTACAAAATCCACAGCTCAGCGTGCAGGACAGCACCATCTCTCCCAGGAAGCCACACACTGGATTTCAGTTTGGTGAGACACTCAGGAAATTGAACACAAAGCCTGCTCTGCCACAAGCCTCAATTTTTATATTTCCTCAGCTAGTCCTGCCATGCTTAGGCTGGCTTCCTCAGCTGCATGTCCCTCCACATGAGAGATTCCCACTGCACATATTCCCCTACAAAGAAACAGTCACCAATCTTCACACACCACCCCGGGCTCCTCTATCACTGTACAACCCATCAAGGGAGGTGAAGGAGGGGGGTCAAAACTCTTGAGCTCAGGAAGAGATAACACAGGGCGCTAGAGATAAGAAGGAAGGAGGGAAGTAATGTTACTTGGAGTCAGCTTGGAGGGCATGGAGAGCAGAAGGAGCTTGCTGAAGGAAAGGACTTAGAGAGTAAGAAAGGTGGTCTAAAAAAGCAAACTAACGTAGAGTCTACTGCTGTGCTACACAGTGCTGGTGATGTTCTGGGAACCAGGAGCTGCCTCAGGTGTCTTGGGCAGGGGAGAACAAAGAAAAGCTGCCGATAGTACCTGACCTGGAAAATGCATCTGAGCTGCTACCAAAGCTTGAGAAACATTGAGTGAGACCTCCCAGTCACACCAGTGCAGAGTTTGCCCGAGTTTTAACACACCCAGTTGCATCTCACCAGCTTTCACTCGTGGTAGGCACACTCAAGATACACTGAGCCTATTAATTATCTAATGACTCATCAACTGAGAGGAAAAAAATAAAAGGATACTTTTCCATACTTTTCTTACATTGGTTTCTATTTAAGTAGATTATAATACTTAATGCTAACAAAAAAACCAGTGTCAGAGAAACATAATTTTGGGTTGAACAAAATTTCATCTTGGAAATTGCTACCGAACATTTGGCAAACAGCAAGTGAAGAACCTGGCTTCGATTGTACATTGCACCTCCCAGAGATGCAATAAAAGTGATTCATTCTTAAGATAAAATGGGGTCACCTGTAAAGCACAAAACCCAGTTCACTCTAAGCAGAGGTTAAGTTTATATTCACAAAAGTAATGGGTAAACCTTGATATTCTGCAGTCTTCTAATATGAGAATAAACAAGAATAGTGTACGATTCTCACTGCTGGAGCTCAGTAGAAAGATTATTGACACTACTTGGCCAACAGCAGAACTCCCACAGAGAAAGCTGTGTATTGAGTCACTGCAAGCTGCTCTGTGCAGGTCTCTCTACAAACTCTGGGGATGGAGACACAACTGACAGAAACATCTGGAGCACAAAAGGCGGCAAGAACTTCCCAAATTACTTCCCCTATGACATTTTATGCAGAAGTGGCTGCTAGCAGCTTGCTGTACACATTCCTAGATGGCATATTTGCCACGAAATCAAGGAGTTCCCAGTTCCTCTTTGAGCAGGATGATTCAGGACCTTCGTGGGAGAGACCCTCCAGTTAGCAGCAGAAATCTCAGTCTCCTACTACGCTACAGACACGTGAGCCAGAATCCCACGCTGCTGTTTTTGAGTCTCAGATTAAAGAACACTCATGTTTGCACCAAACCATTCTGACAGATGCAAATGCCCTTAAAACATCAAAGGACCTGGAAACACACTTGAAAGCTTGGCCTTGCCCAGCCTGCACAGTGGAACCATTTGTGCGCACAGCTGTTGTCACGTTACCTGTACCCATCCCAAGCACAGTTAAGCTATAGGCAGATAAGGATGAACAACATTCAGCAAACTGAACTGGGAGAAACTGTCCTGCCCTGCAGAGAGGGCCTCCAAAGTTACCCTCTCTGATGCAAACATGTAATATAACCTCTTTCACAGCCACATCAAGTTCCACCTTGAAAATGTCAGATTTCTGGTGGCTGTCAGAGCCCCACAGAAGATAAAGCTGGAACATTCCAGCAGTGTGGGATAACTGACAAGCTAAACACCAATATATACCCAGCCATAAATATACTGGCAAAATCCTGCTTTTGTATCAATAGGTAAAGTACATCCTATGCAACTAAAAAAAAAAAGCTAAAATACCCATAAAACTGCACTTGTATATCATTCCATGGTAGTGACAGCACAATGTCATCAGCCTTAACAGCAGCAGAAAACTGTGTCATGCTCTGGCTTCAATATTGTACAATCAATTGGAGAGAACAATAAAAAACTGTTGGATTCAGAATCCCATGAGGTAGCAACCACAACAACAAAATCCCACATTTATCCTCATGTTGTGCCCTCAGAAAGCATGTTTTCAGCCTTAGCTCCCCATAGCAGTTTTAATTACCTTATGACTCCAGCAATGAGATTTATTTGAAAAAGTGATGAGATTTGTATCGTAACCAAAAATACTTGGCAATACTGTAACAGTGATGGAGCTTTGTACTGAAAACTGCAGCTGAAGAAAGAAAGAAAAAAAAAAAAAATCCATCCAAAAGGGATGTAGGGATGTATGTGGGAAAAACAGGTTTTGGTACAACCCTCCCCTAACCCCGCTTCTCAGGGAACAAACCATTTTTTTTCTTGGAAATTCAATTGGTGTCCTTAGATCGAAGAAGCTACAACGAGACAAGTTTGCTATTGGAAGCAAAAAGTATCAGATATAAATAAAATGTTATAAGAAATGTAAATGTGGGAAAGCACCAGCGGGGACCCCTTCCCTCTCCCTTGTGGAAAAATAGCTTCACACACCCAAAGCCACAGGAATTGTGTGGGTGCTGAATAGGAAGGTACTAATGCAAACACATGGAAAACTTGTTGTTACTCATGGTCTAAGGCTTGTATGGCCAACTGGCACAGGTTTATTGTGCACATCACAACATTTTCTGTTTCTCATACAGTCCCACTTCCTAGAATCATGTGGTTATGTGAGAGTTTTGGCTTACAATTAAGAAAAAATGGATGTATGGTCTTTAATGGGTGTGGAAAAGGCCTGAAAATCTAAGTATGACTCAAAAATTAGATCTAGCTATCTGGGTTAACTTAATTTCTTAATCCTAAACCTTAATTTGTGACTAAGGAGAGGAAGGGCAACTCCCCCTTCCCTCTCTGCCTGATCCCTGTTTTTCAAAGGTTGGGACTGATGACAGTGCAGAATATTTAGGCCTGATGCAGTGAGTTACATGAGCTACCAGAAACCAAAAAAAGGGCAGTGAAATACACTGTGATATAACTGGGTTAACAAAGACGAATGATCAAATTTGTCAGGCCCAATGTGGGTATTTGCAGATATTCTGCAAAGTTCATTTGTTTATATTCCATTCCGTAAAAAAAACCTTCCTTCTGCTGCTGACTGTACAAGCTATCCAACACCACCTGGAATCAGATCTTAATAAATTTCAACTAAGACTTGACGTGGAACCCTGAAAATCCAGAACACCTGAAATCCAGAACAGACCGATTTACTATGCATCCAGGTTGCTGCCAACATCTCCCTCCTGCCAGTGCACATGTGACCATGTATGAGCCATCCCAGGGAGTTCTCAAGCCAAAAAACAAACAACCCAGGAGCAGAGTGATGTGAGCAGCCATAAAGGTGTGACACAGGAGAAAAGATAAGTAAAGGTAAACCTGACAGCTCCCTGCAGTAGTTGTATATAGAATCAGAGAATGGTTTGGGTTGGAAGGATCTTTAAAGACCATCTCATTCCAACCCCCTGCCATGGGCAGGGACACCTTCCACTATCCCAGGTTGCTCAGAGCCCCATCCAACCTGGCCTTGGGCATTGCCAGGGATGGGGCAGCCACAGCTTCTCTGGGCAACCTGGGCCAGGGCCTCACCACCCTCATAAGGAACAATTTCTTCCCAATATCCCATCTAAATCTACTGTCAGTGTGAAGCCATTCCCCCTTGTCCTGTCACTCCAGGCCCTTGCCAAGAGTCTCTCTCCATCTTTCCTGTGGGCTCCCTTCAGGGAAGGCCACAATGAGGTCACCCCAAAGCCTTCCCTTCTCCAGGCACAACAATCCCAATTCCCTCAGCCTTTTCTCACAGCAGAGCTGCTCCATCCCTCAGACCATCCTGGTGGCCCCGTCTGGACTGCCTCCAGCAGGTCCATGTCCTCCCTGTGCTGGGACCCCAGAGCAGCTGTACAAGCTGCATGAGAGGACAAGAACACGGGGCTGGGCAGCAAAGCAGGAGCAGGAAAGCAGAAACCTGGACTTAGCCCTGCGTTCTGGTGAAACCACACCCAGGATCCACAGTCCCTGACGCTCCAGCGTGGGTGTCTCTCCATGTGTGACTGCCAAGCACTCCACGCACAGAGCCAGGTGCTCCCTCGGCAGCCCACACACACCAGCAGCAGCAGAGCAGGGAGGTTTTATACCCTCAGTCCTGGCCCTCTGCTAGGAACACATCTGCTGCCCTCCCAGGTGAGAAGCAGGCACCAGGGAAAGCAGAATATTCTAACTGGATTTACAACCATTTCCAAATGAGCCATTGTTTTTATGGTTTAATGTTTGCTTGTCTCGTTATTGCCGCTGACTCTGCCATTCCGGTGAACCCACAGCCAGCCTGCTCCCTGTAGGAAAGGGCTGCCTCTGAGGGGATGTTGCACGGAAGAGAGGTGAACTAGGAGACAGCCCCTGTGAGCAACTCTGAAAACAAGTAACAACAGGTAGGAGATAGTAGGAAAAGCCCTGGAAACCTCCTCAAACCCTCTGCAAAGTCAAACACAGAAACACTCCAAAGCAAAGGGGAGGGGAAGACATTCCTGTGACCTTGTCTTTCAGATCAAGGTGTGAAAAATTGTATAAATCAGGGGTTTAAATGCTGTAACTGATATACATCAATCTTAGGAAATGCTTTTTATAACTAGCTTTACCAATTACTACTACCTTATTTCAAAGTTTATAGTAGTAATTACAGTAGTTACATAGATGTTGTAGTTAAGATTTAGCATTAGTTCCTAATACTGTCATTAACACAGCATATTATAAAATTAAAAAAGAAAAAAGTAGAGCCCTACAGGTAGAATCTTAAAAAAATTAAGAAACAGCACACAGAGATGAACAATACTGATATTCCCTATTACGGTATTATTTCCCCTTCTTTGTCAATGGGCAAAAATTATGTCCACATACTTTCATGTGCAGTACACCTCCAAGTGTAGATTACTTTAAAGCATTAATTTTATACCAGCTCAGAAATAATCACTAGCATTTCTATGATGCATTAACTAAAGTATTTTTCCCATTTTAATAATTAAACAAGTTTCAATGCATAAGGAACTATTAGCGATATTTTAATCCTTCCTTCCTCCATTTTCATTTTTCTGCATATGAATGAGGGGGCAGAGTCTGCTTCCCACCACCACCCTTGTAGATTTCCTAAAATAGCACTCCTTGGTGGCTGCATGGCTCCTCAGATATTAGCTGAGCAATCAGAATACCAAGATTGCCCTTTGGTAGTCTTTGAAGACATCAGCTCTGACTCTCTTTGACTGGCCTACAGCTTCCTTTTCCTCAGCCCGGTGACATGTAAAACCACCTCTCTCTTTCCCCTCCCAGGTCCCACCTTATCAGATGGCGATGCCGAGGAGTAAAATAAGGTCTGTGTGCCTCAAATTCACACCAAGCTCCTGACTTCAGTGTGCTGGTGAAAAATTAGGGGATGAGGCAACTTAACAGTGGCCATGAGTAACAGCGGAAAATCGAGCCGATAAAATTTCCTTCACCTCTTTTATGACACGGTCACAAAACGACAGCTCCGGCTGAGGAATGCAAAGTCCTCACGTCCCCCAGCCTACGCAGGCGTGCACGGTATATTCTAATTGGAGTGGTGCATACCTTCCCATCCATGAGAGACTTCCCCTGGGAAGCCATAGGCACCAGGCAAATGAAATCGGAGACTCGGCTCCTTCGCCTTCCCATTACCTGCAACGCGCTTTGATCAGTGGGGCATAAATAAACACGTAAATGTCCCATCTCTGCCAAGGTCAACGAGATGCAGCAGAGTTCCTCCAGTGCAGCCTCACAGGCAGCTCTCAGCTCTACCTGCTGACACTGCCCAACCTCACCTAAACGAGTTTGTCGGACTTGGCACGGGGCAAAATGCTTTGCCATGCTTTAAAAAAATCACTGGACGTAACAGCAAGGAGTATGATGTGGTGTGACCACTGTAGTTCAGGAAAGCTAAGAGCAACAGAGAGCCTCAAGGGGAAGGGTTGGGATTGTCGGTGGACCATGCCCAAGAAGAAGGGAAGAGCCAGAGCTCTCCTTCTTGGAGCCCTCTTCCCAAACACCTTCCTGTATGGAAAATGTGGTGTTAGCTCTGCCAGACTGATGCACCTGAGGAACCCAGCTTTCAGCACAGATGTTTGCTGCCTATTACTGAAGCCAGCACCTCACCTCTTCCACGTGTGCCAGCGAAGGTGCAATCACAGCTATACCCACAGCAGGACACACAGCATTGCTGCTTTTGATGCAAACATGGGCAACACCCCATCATCCCAAACTTTTGGCTATTCCTGCACTTGCCCCAACAGAAGGTGACAAAGATGCACCCTGCTGTTTTAAGTCTTGCCTCTCCTCACGGCTATGGCTTATGAGCAGTTAAACACGGGTGCAGCCACTAGAAATTTCAAGCCAGTGGGGCCCACAAAGGATAGCTGTTATCACCAGTAACATAATCCAGGCTGGAAGGGGAACACACATTAGGATACTGGGAGCTCTCCTTCCTTCAGTGCCCCGCTGCAGTCATTCATTAAAAGGAGTCTTTACAGAAGACTTAGATTGTAACTGGGTTTGGGGTATTTTTAAGGCAACCAAGAACGGTGCCCTCATCCAGGAGAATTTCCAGTTCCTAATTCCAGCTGTTTGCAGCAGCTTCTGCCTGTCTGAGGGTCATCTGTACAGCTGGGGTAATAGTAACCCCTCCTACCTCACAGCCGTACTCTGAGGATTAGGCAGGGAGTGGCTGCTCAGTGTACTGAATATGCAAAGCCCTGTTACAAACCCCGTATCTGATTGCAACCATAAGCAAAGTCTTATTTAAGCAATCCCTTCCCATACAAAAATATATAGACTGCTCACTCTGTTCTTTCCTTCCATGTCTTTTTGCCTCCAAGTTCTTCCAGATAACAAAACACATTACTAAGATATTTTCCTTTTGTGCTGTAAAGTTGTTTACTACAAATAACACAGATTTTTCACACAATGTATTTGTTGTTTTGGCTCATTCTGGTATCACACTTGTACTGGAGAGATCTCACTGCCCAGTCAGTGAAAGCCCCAATCCCATAACCTCACACACATCAGATCTTCGCAGCTGTCTATTTCTCACTGTGCCCACATTCAGAGGAGACACCTTCTCCAATTCTATCAATTTTATGAATTTGGGACATACAGCATCAGATATGTCTTGCTCCCACTAAACACAAAACTGTATTTCTCTAGTTTAAAACCAAGCTGGTGTTTTTGCCCATGCTTTCCTTGACACTTCTGTATTTGGCTCCAACAGTTAACACCTTTTTTTCCCCTTTAAGTGCACTTTGTTCACTCTTTTTAGCAGTCACAACAAAACCTTTCACAATGCCACCTTTTAAATTAGGCTTTCAAAGGCAACATTCTAGTAAAACACAATTATAATACATTTCAGGGCAGACTTGCTTCCATACTGCCTCGCTGAACATGAGATTTCTGACCATGCCAGTTTTCACTGCACATGCAATGCAGCATATCTCACCTTTTCTTGTTCTAGTCTCTTCTAAAGCCATTTTGCTATGACTATTAGAGTCAGAATCCATCCATCTTTCCCCTTTTACACTCAGATGTGTAATTTCATGTCTTTGATATCACTGTTATCACACACTCAGCAGCTGGATAGGTAAAAATGATGCTGGTCTGGAATGAAGGAAAAATGCCTGGTGTATCTGGTAACACCCACTGGGCAATTCAGCTCTCATGGTTTTTCTATACACACAGACACAATTTTTAGCTGCTTTTCATGGCCCTGACCCTCCCTTGTGACAGAGCACACACTACGGTGACATAACCTGCATGCCTGGCCTTGCTCTTCCAGGATAAGGCACATTTCATTGCTCCAGCATACCTCCAAATTGCTCACCCTCCTCTCTCTGCCCCTCTCCAAAATGAAACAGCTCAGTTTAGTCATTGTGCAGGGGCAGGAAGACAAGGTGAACTGTAGGAGTGGTGTCAGAGGATGACTGTCTTCCCAGATGGCACCAAAACAAGCAGTGTTCACCCTGTGCCTACAGCAACACCTGACAGCTTCCCTTTCAGCCTTCCCCACGTGCCCTGACAGAATATTCCCTCTTCCCAGCTGTGCCCAGGGATGAGAAGAGAGTGACAGTGCTGTCATGTATTCCCCATACACAGTACCAGTTGTTATTAAGAAATTACTGGGTGACTTGAGGGGCAAACCCATCTCCCTCAATCACTCGCACATTTAAAAAAACATGCCATAACCCATAATTTGCTGTAAAAATAGTGGGATAGTCCCGTTTCCCTTTGCCTGTCTCGCCACAGCATCCTCTCTCAGCTCCAGGGTTTGTCACAGCACAGAGCCGTGATAGGGGTGTGTGTTGCACTGCCGTCCTGCCAGTGCTACCCCCACTGCCCATCCTGAGATTCTGCTTGCCTACACCTGGGACATGCCTTTCCAGGAGAAAACACCTTGCCTAGGAGTTGGACTTCAGTGATCCTTGTGGGTGCCTACCAACTCAGGATATTCTACAGTCTTGTGGGCAGGGGTAGAGAAAGGAGAGAAAAGTACATCATTCTCAGAGCACTCAAAGATCTATGAGCTCTGATGTGTCCAGACTCAAGCCTGAAATATCTTCATGTGCAAAGCAAGTCACGGAAAAAGAGAACAACCAACAAGAAGAGTTACTTGAGCCATGAGCCATACCAGCCATCAGGACTGAATCCTCACTGTTCTAAATACTGTGCACTGAGACACTGTTCCTGTCCTGCATACTCAGAACATCCCTTCTCCCCTAAGTCCAGCAACAGAATGGAAACAGAGACACACTGCACCTTCTCAACTTCACGAGCAGCCTGGCAGCCCTCACCTGTAAAACCAGTGATCTCGGAGTACCTCAGAAAGGAGAGTGACTCAAATGTTGCAGCTGGATTACATTTCATAGGTCTAGAGTTACCCTTGGATGCCTGCACTATGGAATACCTACAGCAAAACTTCTGCATCTAAACTCAGGCTTAATCCAAGGATTTTGCCTGGCGCCCAGGCCCACTAAAGACATCTGATGCTACAGCATCAGAGCTTTGCTAGGCACTGGTATGGCATCTTTTCTTTTCCTGTGAAAGCTATACTCTTCCCGTGTACTCTTCCCAAGTTTCCACGAGCCCCTCACCACAGGACAGCAATCTGTAGTGAAGATTTAAGGGCCCAGGTAAGATTTAAGCTATTCAAACAATCTGTGTAGGCATTTTTCATCATTACACCTGTAAACGTGAGTGTAAAGCACACATACCAAATAGCTTACACATCCTGATTTTTTGCAGCTGCCCAGCAAGATCATGGGCAAAGCATCTTCTTCTTCTACTCCTCCCACTACTGGCCTTTGTGTTGGTTTAACACTGCTTTGTGCCTCTATTTCTATGATCAAGTGAATATGCAAGTGTAGCCGTGGCAGCCACTTCGTGGCAGATGTGAACAGGGACCATGTCCAACTAGTTACAGGTCTGCTTGGAACCCACACTTATGTCCCCTGACTATCCCTCGGCTTCCGCAACCCGAACACATCGTGCCCTAACACGACCAGGATCTTAATCCCCTCCCCTCCGGAGGGGTGTCTTTTGGATTCGTACACTCTACTGCTGGATTCGTTGATGAAGCAGGAGCTGTCCCTCCCCTCTCCTCCTCCAGTCACACCCTGTGCAAGGCTGGGTCTCCTCACCAGCGCACAGTTGTGCTGTGCCCATGGAGGGGATTACCCAGCTCATGGATCCCACTGGGCACCACCCCAGCCTGGCCCAGGTGAAGATTTGGGAATTTCCGTGTATGATCAGCAGCAGGAACCCCAGTGCTCAATGACTCTAAGCACCAGCGAGGCCATGGGCAGTGAACCTCACACACTGAGCCCCTGCCTGCAGCTGGGTGTTCAATTTGAGATCACAAAAAGGTGGTTTGGTGTCCAAATGTCATACACTTCTCCATGACACTGCAAATAGGATATGTTTTCAGGAAGGGAATTTATGGCCAGCTCTGCTTTAATGCAGTCTTCTCCTGGCAGCAGGTTCCTGTGCTTCCTCCCACCTCAGTTCCCTCCTCGTGTGCTATCCAATCACAGTTTCTTCAGCCACTCCTCCTCAACCTCTCCTAACATCAGAACACCCTCTATTTTGTATACATTTACACATGTGTGTCTGTTTATCGATGTACATTTATATACACGTCATGGTAATCACCTTCCCTCTTCTAAATTTTTCCCACTATCAAAACCAATAGCCCTCCCCCTGAACTTGCACTGAACTTGTACTAAAGTCATGGGAATTCCTTCTTTGACTTCATCTTGCTTTTAATCCAACCCCCCAAACATGAGGTCAAAACAAGTCCCCACCACAGGCTCCGTTCCTCATCCTGCAGTGTTCTGCACGGGACTTGAAGGAACGGTGTTTCAAACAATAGATGGGGAATGGATTTTGTCTCAGCAAACCAACTCTACTCGAAGGGCAAGAAAGCTGGAGTCACTTGTTAATGAAGAAATAAGATTAATGAAGCTTTCCCAGAAGGGCACCCCACCTTGCTCAGCACTGAGCACCACTGAGAACTCGCATCTAGAATGCATGAATGCATTAACTTGGAACTTTTCTGCACCACTGAACCCTTCAGAGGTATCAGTGTGTCACAGCCAAGGCTCAGACCTCCTTCTTCTTACGTTAAATGCTCTTTCCCACACAACAAATTTCAACACACGCTTCTTGACCAAAGACATAAAAGCAGCTGAGCTAAACCCAGCCCTGGCTAAGCTCAGTCCTCCCAAGCCACGCAACAGAGTTAACCTGCACTACTGAGTAAATCAGGGCAGGTGCTCTCACACATCTGCTGCAGAGGGAAGGCGAGAAGATACATCGCCTTCCATGAAGACTTAAGGTAAGGTATGCTTGTGGCAGCTCTTCGTTTCACCAACTCTTCAGCTTGCCAAAAGGAGTTCCATCCTCTGCCCTTTCTCTTCTGGTGGTATAGGTGTATGTGTGGTCTCCCAGCAAACCGCAGCAGGGAACCAGCAGGGATGACAACAGGCAGGCACGACAGCTTCTTTCAACAGCAGTGCCAGCTGAGAGGATTTGTGCAACCACAGCCTGTTTATCCAAGCACAGAAATGGAGGAACTAAACGTGTGATTCCCTCTGGCACCTAATCCTGCTGTTGGAAGAAGTGGTCCCCCAACACGTTTCTCATGCCCAGTGTCATGCTACACTTCTTCAGCAATCTCTCTGGCCAGAAGGCAGGCTGATCCAACTTTCATATTTTTTTGTTTAGGGAAGGGGGTTAATATTCAGTTGGAGCAGTGACTGGACTGATCTGAGGCCGCTTGGTCACTAGAGCCGACCCTAGGGAAGCAGCAGGAGCTTGCAGTCAGGAGTGGATGAGAACTGGATCATTCCTTCAGCAGCAGCCTGCTGTTCTGCTGGGCTGCTCATCACATGCAGCCCAACTCCAAGCAACACAAGTTATTCAATCAACACAAGTTATTCAATCACAATTCCCAGGAAGCCCTGCCTGGCCACAAACACCAGGCCAGGCACCCTCCACTGCTGCTCTAAACCACACTGATCACCCAGACTCCAGCTCCATGGCTTCCTCTTCCCAGAAGGAAGAGCTCAGCACAGCTAACAGCCATGGGCTTGCAGTACAACAGGCCATCTTTTAGCTGGAACATGTCATCCTGGCTGCAACAGGCTCTGTCATCTGACATGAAAACTTGTAGCAAGACTTTGTGGTTAGGAGCCAGGCCGGACAGATGGAGATAAGAAATTAGCGAGGGTAATCAGCCATTGGAATAATTTACCTGGGGAACCAGTGCAGCCTATCACTAGATATCTTGAAATCAAGACTGGGTACTTTTCTAGTAGAATTTTGGATTCGGTGCAGTGATAACCAACTGGGAACGTAAATACCTGCCAGGGGTCAGGTGAAGGTATCTGTCCCCAACTGGCTGATACTCTGAGCATCAAGTGTGTGACTACCTCAGGAAAGAGGGAAACAACCTCTCTGTAGAGCCAAAGCAATACAGCACAACTGCATTTGCACTGAAGTCACTTCTGAGTACTTCATTAAGAGATTCAACGGGAGTTCAGTGAGGAGCTGCAAAGTGGAAAGGAATTGCAAAACTTCCCAGGCACGACTACTGAAATAAACTAGCTGTGGATAATTTAGCCAAACAGTAACTAAGCAAACAACATCAACTGGAAAGATACCAGATGACAGAAAGCACAGTAAACTCTCAGAATCAAACATCCTTGGAAAAAAATGTGATTCCAATTAAGAATTTGAAATCCCTTGCGGGCTGTTTCTTAAATTTTGCCTGGGATAACTATGGAGAGTAAATGTTATATGAATACAAACTAATTAAATAAACAGCCCACTTTAAACAAGACTCCAAAGTAGATTACATTAAAAAGAAAAAAAGAAGAAAAAACCATCAAAAACTACACCGTAATTTGTCTCTTTCCTGCTAGAAAGCACATGAAATAAGTGAACCATAATAAAGGATAAGACTCAACAGAACAAGCGCAAGAACATCCATCTAAAGTTAGCAGGATGAAAAAAAAAAAAAAAAGCCTGTAGAACAGACTCTTACCATCAAAATCTATCAGGATGCACAAGAGGTTCCCAGAGGCAGTATTTGTGTCCCACTTTTTCAGAGAACAGGCGCACCAACCTCAAGCCCAGTCGCCTGCTGTCACAAGCAACTGGACCGTACAACCCCACTGAGATTTAGCCAGACCACAAGGCTCCTGTACAGGCAGGATGGGACAAATGCCACCCTCAACCACCAGACGGCAAAACGAGGTTTTACACAGAAGCCAGCTGAGCTGTTCCTAACATTAACAAAAACTAAGAAGAATTCAGATCTGTTACAACTTCAAGTCTGATTTATGGAAGCGTCCTCCTCACCCAGTTCAGGTGCAGTTCTGAAATCTGGGTCACCCATACATTATTCCTCCACACCAAGCCACCTCCCTCCGGTGCAACCCTTTAAAAGGACTCTGCCCTTATCCAAGCCATCTCCAAGTCATTTAGGTTATGAGAAACTCCAAAACACCAAGGAATCAGGTCACAAAACTTCCAACAACACATTACACATGTGGCTTGGTCCAGGAGGAACAGGCACCCAGCTCCAGGAGAAGCCAACATGGGCATTCACATCCAGCAGAGCCCTGGCAAAGTCTGCAACAAGTCAACACTGATGAACTGAGCTCACATCTCTGACCCCATAATTCCTACCAGGTTTGATGCAGTCTTAGCCAATATCTGGGAATAAACGAAGCATCGAGCAAGGACAAACATGGGTGCTGGGAGGACGATGGGTCAGGTGAGAGCCGTGGGAGCTCGGAACTCCCCCCTGGCAGGTTGGCTGGGGCGCTGGGGTTGCCATCGGAGCTGCTGCGGTGGCCGGGGCTGCGGGAAGGAGGCAGGAAGCGAGCAGCAGACAGGGATCTCGCCTTTCGTTCCTCTGCCTTCCCTCCGTGACAGGCCATAAAAGTCACGAGGCAAGGAGGAAAACAAGGAGGTGTCCAGAGTTCAAGTACAGCACCCCCGCGACTCCCGGGCCGCAACTCCCGGCGGGAGCTGAAAACCCGGCGAACACCGTGGGATCTCGCTCCTGCGTGGGAGGCACCATTTCTGCGGGAAGAGGCTCCTGCTGCTGCTTGGCAGCCGAGCCTGGGACCGGGCCTGCGCTCCGGGCCCTCCCTGCTGCCGGCA
>VWZW01005033.1:639100-708982 GCA_013397115.1 Edolisoma coerulescens
GGCGGCCGCGCTCCGACGGCACCGCGGCGGGGCAGGGCAGGGCAGGGCGGCCCAGGGGCCGCGGCGGACACGGCGGCTCTGGCCCCGCTCCTGGCCCGGCCGGCCACAGCCCCCCGACACGTCCGAGCGAAAGGTATTTTCCTCAATATTTTTTTTTTTTAATTCAATAGTAAGAATAGGGGTGAAGGTCCGAGAGGGAAAGCCACACGAGGAGCGGCTGAAGTCGCTCGGTTTGTTCAGCCTAGAGAAGACTGAGGTCAGAGCTCACAGCAGTTCTGCAGCTTCCTCACGAGGGGAGGAGGAGGGGCAGGCACTGAGCTCTGCTCTGTGTGACCAGGGACAGGACCCAGGGAACGGCTGGAGCTGTGTCAGGGGAGGGTTAGGGTGGAGATCAGGGAAAGGTTCTTCCCCCAGAGGGTGCTGGGGCACTGACCAGGCTCCCCAGGGAATGGTCACAGCACCGAGCCTGACAGAGCTCCAGGAGCGTTTGGACAACACTCTAAGGCACAGGGTGGGATTGTTGGGGTGTCCTGAGCAGGGCCAGGAGTTGGACTGGATGATCCTTGTGAGTCCCTTTCAATTAGAGACATTCTGTGATTCTGTATTAACTGTGTCCCTCTCGGTTTAGACACAGCACTTGGTTGCTTTGCCTCTGGAGTGCACCTGACCCACCAGCCCAGGTGTCTGGACTAGTTTAAGAATCAGAGATGCTTTTTATTTTTTAAGCTTCCTTCATTACTCATGTCTCTTGTTTTCACACTCCTTAACTTCACGTGCGTGAGCCGTTTGTGTTTCTTCCCAACAGCAGACAGGGGTTTAAGGACAAGTGTTGGGTTGTCCTAGGCTTTACAGGATTACAGGATCCCAGGCAGGATTACATCCAAGATCGTCAAATAAATGTAAACTAATGAAACATTTGAATCAGAAGAAATTGACCAGGACGTGGGTGGAAAAACTCTGTAGGCTGCATTAAAAAGCTGAATCCACAGCTACAGTTCCTGGGCATTCTGTCTCTCCTAGGTACAAAGGTGCTTACAGGGATACAGGATTTATGTGAGGGTGCACTTTGCCATGGTATGTATAGATCTTGCTCACTAAAATTGCAAAGTGTGCAAAGAGTTATTTTAGACAGGTGGCTGAGGAAGGCATTACCTATTTTATATATTTTGTCTCCTCAAATTGATATCCAGAGTTGTCTCTTTGCTAAGTCAGTTTTTTTTTCCCCTAATCATTTCCTGAGGCTGGCAGGTGTGTATCCTCCAGGATGTGCTCTGAAGATTTCAGCGGAAGAGAAAGAGGGAGCTTGGCTCAACCACCAGAGAAACCCTGCAGCCCACACCCAGGCAATCCTGAACCCTCCCTTCCCTGCGTGACCCGTGTGGAGTCTCCCAGGCAGGAAAACTCCCCTCAGAAGTGGCATACTGAGAGCTCTCCCCAGCCAGTCACAGAATCATCCTCGTGCCTGCTGATGCCCTCTGATTGAATTAGTCCTTTCATTCGTTTGTGTGGGTGCCTTTTTTCAGCAGAGTGGATCAGCTCCTGCAGCTGAGATTCCCATTCCACATCACTGCATTTACAGTCAGCAGCGAGGAAAAGGATGCTTCAAATTCCCAGAAGCCAAATCTGGATCATGTCTCTCTTAGGTTCGTGTTAGACCTCTGGGACATTACATAAATAGCCAATGCTTCTTCCCACTGCATTTTCTAAGTTCCTAGCAGCTGGCAGCGGGCTGGAGTTGGTCATCCTGACTGGAAAACTGCTCCTCTTCTATCCAGAAAAGGGCAACTCGTTTTCTGTTTGCTTTTGTGAATCATGTCTTGAGATACCTTGCATTCTCTGCCCGCTGCACAGAGAGTTTGAGTGCCTGAACACACCTGGAACCCTGCACAGCCTGAGCAGGAGAGGGCCTGTCCCATGCTGTGAGTATCCCAGGTGGGTTGGGCTGCACTGTCTCTTACCTCAGCCCACCAAACTCTGGGCTGCAGCAGCTGAGTGCCTGGTATGCCCCTTTCCCTTCAAGGACATCCCTCCTTGGGGTGTATACATTTATGTATCCCTGGATATATATCCCTGGTATGTCCCTTCCCTGCAAAGAGGCCCAGCAGCACCAGGAGCAGGGCCCTGTACCCTGAAGTGCTCCTGCTTCCTGCAGTGCCTTGTGCTATCGTCAGGCTGAGGGGCAGTTGGGACATTAACCTCCCACTCCTCCCACTCCGACATCCTCCTTGTAAACATCCCGTCCTGCTCAAGTCCTGTGCTGTCACATCCTCTCTGCTCTGCAGCAGACACTGCTCTGGGTTTAGTTCTATATGCAGAGCACACAGCTGGGCATGCCAAAATCCAGGCAGGCAGCGGGACAGAACCTGGCAGTAACGTGGTTCAGCTGCTGACATATCACAAGTACTGCAGAGGAGGGGAGTTGTTTAAGGGTCCTCTTAAAACTAAAATCATCTGCTTGAGCCCTCCTTGGAAAGCCAGTTTGCTTCCCTAGGCGTGTTCAGCAGCTGAACCTTACTCCAAGCAGATGCAAACCTGTGTATATGGCTTGAAAAACCGTGGTAATAATGGAAGGGAGCAGAACAGAGAGCTTGGAAACTGCAGCACAGTAAGTTTACACAAGCAGCAAGTAAAACACCCATCCCCGGTGAGTCAGTCCTGGCCGTTTCCTTCATTTCCTCCAAGGCTCACTGCGAACATCCAGCGCTAAGAGCCTTTCTGAAATCCACTCATCTCCTTTCCTGCCCCTTGTTTACAGCTTTCCCTCAGCAGGGAGCAGCGTCCCAGCCTCCAGCACTGCATTTTCACTGCAGCAGGCTGAGAGAAGTGCAGACCCTCCCCTGGCCTCAGCTCAGCTTTGGTACCACAGTGCTCTTGTTGCTTTTGTGGGTGCCGGCACCTTCTTGAGCTACAGCAGGTGCTGAGGTAAGAGAGGAAAAAAGTGTCACAGTTGCACAATTCACTCACATTTTTTTTTAAATCATGAATGCAGCTGTATGATTGACAGAGATTCTGTATCCCTACAGCTGTGCCTTTGGATTCAGTCCAGTAGGGCAGAAAGGATGCAGTGGGCTATTATGTTGTTTTGAGTGTGCAAACCATCCCTCAGAGATATGGGTTGGAGCTTCCCGGCTTCAGATTAAAGTGCATCTCATGCTCTGATTTCCCCACATGACAGTAGCTAGGGAGGAGGAGTATTTTTAGCTTTTGTTTCTTGGTTTGTTTACAGGAAGTTCTTTGTTTGTGGGAGTGAGCTTGGGTCTGTTTTAGTCTGAGAATCTGCTTCAGTGCCAGTTGTGGATGCAGTTTATAAGGGTGAACTGCTGCTGCTGTCTGGCAGAGCCGTCATTTATCCCAGGTGTGCAAGAAACTATGGGCTTCACACAGACAAATACTGATTTCTGGGATCTTTCCTGAAATTTGTTCAAGGAGTTGTGGCTGTGGCAGAAAAGTTTAGGAAGATACAGAACTGGGAAATTCCTTCAGGTGATATGGCTAGAAATGCTTTCCTGCGTGAAACTAGTTATAAATCCCCATTGCTGATGTAACCTGAGTTAATAACAGTAGCTCTGGGACAAAACCCATATTGTCAAAGAGCATGAACATCCCAAGAGAAGCACAGACCAAAACGGGCTTCCTCCATTTCCTTCTCAAGTGCCTTCTCCTGGGAGTCCCAAATAACCTGCAGCCAACAAGCGACCTAGATACAATGCTGTGTTTGCTCTTAGGGAGTAAAACCGGGAGCAAAATAATCCACTTAAATTATATATCTTTATAATCCTTATTCAACTTCATCCATTTTTTTTTTCATACAAAAAGCAGTGAGATCTCTTTGTACTAATGGGTACCTGCATATGAGCCATGGAGGGATAGTTTTTTGTCATGATGAATTATGTACTGGTTACAGTGAAGGTCTACATTGGATGGATTAAGTGTGAGTGGCCCATTTAGGGTGTTGTACAATTTTTTTCCAAAGTAACTGCAGTGCCTGGCCTGATGTGCAAGTCAGGCCATTGTCCTACACAGCTTAAATTCCCCTTTTTTTACAGCGTCTGCCAGGAAAACCTAAACAATTGGACGAGGCTAGAGACTGTTGTGAGACAAAGGCTGCTGCTAGAGGCACGAGGGTAAGGGATGGGCTGGAGAGTCCCTGCCTGTCAGCCATGAAAGGTGGTAAAAAGATTTTTATTTGCACACATCCTGTAGCCTGACATTGCCCAACAGTTCACTTGATTATAAGCTCCTGCCTGTTCTAAAAGGGACAAGGTGGTTCTGAACTTGTGGATGTGGGCCTGGGGGATGCTGGTGGGCTTCCCCAGCTCAATTTACAGCTGCAATCCGGACTGGTGTCAAGGAAAATGACTGCTCATGCCACAGCTTCAGAAAGGTGTGGGCTTCACACATGTGCATGGTGGTTTCCTTGACCTTCCCTGATTTTGATGGAATTTGAGGGTAGGAATGGCCAGTCTCAAACAGCAGAAGGAGGCAAAATCACCTCAGGTGTTAACTTTAGTTTCACTGAGGGTGTAAATAACATCAACTGAGCAGAAGGCATGACAAACTGCTGCTCATAGCATTAGCTACAAACCAAAGAAAGAAGAAGAAAAAAATCCCCACAATGTATTTCCTGCTCAAGATTTCAGATGAGTAACTGCAGCAAAACATCACTCAAAACTTCACATCTGTTTGCTTATATGCTGTTTTTGAAAAGACAGAAGGAAATAGCTTAAAAGTTAGTCCAATTCCATTAAAATCCTTTTATTCAGGATTAATAAAATACGGATTTCTTGCACAAGCAAGAAGCTCCTTTGAATAAGTATTGGGGAAAAAGGGGGCTATACTAAAGGAGCTATATTCTCTGAAGTAGTTACCCAACCTTTAGTAATACATACTGTGGTTAAAGCAACCTGTTTCCTGCTCACCAGTAGCATTTGGCAACTCAGTGATGGAATTTTCAGTGGGATAGTAGTAAGCTCTTATATTTTTAGGAGGAGTTCCTTCAGCCAAACTTGCAAAAATTACATTTGATATACTCAATGCAGTATAACATCACATTCTTCTCTTCCTGTTGAATATATGTTTTTTAAGCCCTTTCCCACCTAATTAATACATGGAGATTTATATGGAAGTGTCTGTGCAGGTAAATAACATGAATTAAAAGGGTTTTTTTTCCAAAATATATACTGCAGGAAAAGGATGGTTTATGACCAAGAACATTAATGAGGGTAATTTTTGGTACTTTACACTGAATATCAGCAGAGGTGTCTTTTATTGAATAAACTATTGCAGTAATTTCTGGCCTGGAGTCCACACACTTCAGGAGGTCCATGGGCTACCTGAGGAAGATCCACAAAAGATACCCAGGAAATACAAGGAAATATCTGTAAACAAGGGTCCAAAAAATAAAAGCAGGTTGAAAAGCCTCAGTGTTTCATACTATTAAGATGCCTCCAAAAGGACAGAAAGATGTTATGGAGAAAAAAAACTGTGTACTGGGGGAATGAGTAGTCAGATAAAGAAGAAGACAGGAAAGCTTTTAATGGGCTTTGCCTCTACTCCATCATCCAGAGTTCTAATTTTTGGCAATCCAGGATCACAATATTGATATATCCAAAAATGCCACACACAAATTTTGGAAAATCTTAATGAAAATCGGTTATGCAAACATTTTCCAAACAGCTGTTCTTTTACAGCAGTCAATATAGGCAATTCCAAGCTCAGGTACAATTTTAAGGAAATCTTTGGGCTTATCCTTTTTCCACCCTGAGATGCTCCATGCAAAGGATACCCCAAGTTGCTTGTTCCTGGCAGGTGCCTCTCCCATACTGAAATCTCCAGCTGCAGCTCGCAGGGAGCCTTTGGGAGGCAGCTCTTGGTTTCTTCTGGCTCTTTCCATTTCTGTGTTGTGTGATTCTGAGTACTGCAAAAAGCTGCATTTGCCCCCAAATCTTTCTGTGATCCTTCTGTTGCAGCTAAATCCTTTTGCAAATCTGAAGCAGAGCCCTCATGCTGCAGGAAATTGTTTCCTGGCCCACGCCACCTTTCACATCCATGTGCAGGTAATTGCTGGATTGGGGTCTCAGCCTTGCCCTTTACCTGCACCTCACACACTGATGTTTCCCCTCCTTCCCTAGGAGTGAGAAAAGCCTAAAGAGAGAGGACCCAGGATAATGAGGATTTTCTCCTTTTCCCCTTTGAGAAGTCCGGGAGAACATTACTGGGACTCTTAAAATACTTCCACTCCATTTGGAAATGCTAAAGCATCAGTCTTCCTCTGTACTTTTCTCATATATATGGGTGTTGCTAGCAATACCTTAAGTTGGGATGGGAGGGTGACACTCAAAGGCTTCCATAGAAATCATTCTGAACAAACCAATCAATTCACTACCAGAACATCTAGAACACTTCATTCTGCCCTTCTGTTTCCTTCAGATTCAGGTAGGCTGCCCACCCTGTGGTCTTTTCTCCAGGCTTTCTGCTCCAGCTGTGAACTGTAGAAATAAATTACTGTAAGGGAAAGGTGGAATGCGGACAAAGTCACACCACTACAGATACTCTTATTCTAGTCCAGACATAGAAATAGTTGGGACCTCTACAAAATTGAGCATGGAGAGCACAAATGAAAGTAGCGTGCTGCCTTCGAGAGGCTTGCCAAATATTCCTCGGGTTCCAGCTGAAAGGGAGGATGTGGCTGTGTAGGAGCTGCACGTGTGCAGGTTTCTTCCCATGCAGGCAGCTGCAGCACCTGAGTGTGTGCAGCCAGGTGGGAGGATGACATTCAGCAGCTTTCCCCCATGCTCAGAACAGCTGCCTCTACCCCAGCCTCATCCTGCCCATCCCTCCACACTCGGAAACCACTGTGCCAGGAAGTTGCTTCTTCCTAGCCGAGATGCTCATATGATAATGTCCATTTAAGTGTTGTTGCTTGTGGTGTAGATTGGTAGGAATGACTCAGACCAGCCCTTACTTTCTTTCCTCTTGATGGCTAGACACAGAATCCAGCCCACAAATTAATCTGTCCCATTCACCAATAAAGAGGATTCCCTGTTCGTTAAAAAATTGCACACAGAAGTCCTTAGTTTGTATTAAGGTCCTCTTGGATAGCTGTGAAATCAAGCACTTAAAAGTTCAGAAATCCCAAATTCTCTGTACATTCTAGATGTAGTGTTTGGGATTTTTGTTTTGGTTCTCTTGGTGGACAGAATTATACGTAGAAGTGTAGCTTTTAACCAGATAAACACAGTAATTTTTCATCATCTTAGTTTTTGCAGAGGAGGACAAACAAAGCTGAAATGTGCTTCCCTCTGTGTTTTGTGTCTTTGCACGAGTCCTGGAGGTGGAGATCTCTGAGCCTGGATGTGTGATAGTGTAGTGCCCCCTCACGGGAAACTATTCCTGACGCTGATTCCTGGCTGCATCCAGGTGAGAGAACATGAGCCCAAACACCATTCTGTTTGCTGTGCCTGCTCCTCTGTGCTGGTTGTTGTCAAACCAGCAGGTTTGGAGAGCAACTTCCCTTTTCCTCCCTCAGGTAGTTTTTGTCAGCACTGGATTACTGTTAAGGCTTTCTGTAAGAGTGTTCAAGAAACATCCACCATTTGATTGTCGTTTCAGCTTTTTAAAAAATAAAATCTCTGGAATTTTAGCCACCCATGGTGGCTTTCCTGGAGGTCCTAAACTTATGTAACAGGAGTCCTGTAATTAGATAACCAATCTCATAATAGAAAAATGAGCACATATTCCTGAACCACCTCCATAATGTTGGCCTGTTGTGTACTGAGAGAGGATTCCCTGTGCCCTTCACTCCCCTCAGGTCTGGAAAAAGCAACCTTTCCCATAGGATGGATTGTAAAGATGGATGTGAGCTTGCAGAGAAATACAGTCGTGCACCCAGGGTGGGGAAGCATTGTTTGTTTGGAGCTCTGATGCTGTTGTTGGAAGGGCAGACTGAAGCAGGATTGTTTCCTATGAGCAAAGGCACATTTTTCATGAATTGACCTTTTGTCCTTCACACACAAAAAGGGCCTTTTTTGTGATTCACACTGTGTGATATTTTTAGTTTTCTTTGCATTTAGTTAAGAATGGCACAAGAATAATCCCGCAAATAAAACTTAAAAGCAGAATGACCCTATAAAAAGAGTGGGGTTTCTGCCTCAGAAAAAAACTTGCTGCATTACTGTGGAGGCTCAGGGTATAAAGTGGCTGTGGTAGGTGCCACATCCTTGTCCTGTGGTCAACATGTATTTGTCACAGATTCTTCTTTCTCTTCTGAAATTTTCACACCTCCTGAGACACATGAGTTGTGGTCCCCAAGGAATCAGAGAATAAAGAAACAAAGACCAAAAGGTTGTTTAAGAGTTACCTTGTCAGAACTGTAAGCAGATGTTTGATGTTCCATTCCTGGGACCTCCCCGTCCCTTGTTAGTGATTCCCAAAAAACCCACGTGACGTCCCAAGGCCCATCACCTTACTAGGGTACTCACATCCAACCCCTGCTACCCCTGTGCCCTGGAGCATTGTCAGATTGTTCTCTGTAATTTTGGGGGCTGTGCCTCATATTCCCTGCAGGACTCCCAGCATTGGCTTGGATATCTTTGCCTCAATCCCACCCCTGGTGCTGGAATGCCTTCCTGGCTGGACTCAGAGTGAGCACGTTCCATTCAGGGGCTGATTTCCTGCGGAGATGCTTTCATTGATGCTGAGTAAGGAAGGGGTGAATCCTGGCTCCAGCCCTTCTCACAAGGAGCAAACAGATCAGGCTTTTCTCCGGTGTCAACCAGCTGATCCCAAGTCTGGTCAGAACTCCCATCAAAACCCTTTCCATATATATGCTCTGTGGGAATATGCCTAGATTGTTTCAGCTTAGATACCCATCCAACAACTCAAAAAACCCCTAACTCTATGTCCTTTAGGTACTCCATTACAGTAAGATGTCCTGGTGGCTTTAATTACTCCTGATGGACTGGGAAGGTCGGAATGCCTCTCTGTCTTGGGAATATTCTCTGCAGATCCCAAAAGAACCATATGGTCTGGGGTTTCTTCCAGTGCCTGAGGTATCTTACGGCCCTATATCATCAGATGGTGGAGAGATGACTCTATAATCTTGCTGTGAGACTGGCCCAGCCCACAAACATTTCAACTGGACTAAAAGTGCTCCAAAGAACAGAAAGTGGCTGCTGCTTCTCTACATGGGAGTAGGAGATAACAGAGGAGAAAGGTTGGTTGCAGGAAGGAGGTGCCATGTGACAGAAAGGTCTTGCCAGCATTTACCTGCTCAACAACTGCAAGGCAGTTTCTTTGAAAGGAAAGATCAAAGTTTTCTATCCAAATAAAATTTTGAATTTAAATGCCTGCATTGAAATCAGGATTTGTAAATCTATAGTAGCTTTGTTATCCAAATGCAAAACTTTTTACTCATCACCCATATGTTTAATGATCCATGTGACATGCATGGATGGTTTTTAGTTTATTTTTGAGAAGGGTAGATGGATTTTTGCTTTCCAGATGCTGAGGGATAGCTTGGCAGTCCATCCTCTACTGAGAGAGCACGGTGATGTCTGGTTAACTTCTGGTGCAGGGGGTTTCACAACCTCCCAGATAATCTTTTCCAGCTCTGGCTTACGCAGAGAGAGTTTTTGCAACAGCTAGTCTTTTTCTTTTCTCCTGTCTTCTTTTCTTTCCTGGAAATCAGGTTGGTTAGATCTTATCTCTGTCTTTCCAGCAGTGTAATCGCTGCCTCTCTTAATAGCAACCTCTCGTGTACTGCAACTGCTCTATCATGTCCTGCCCTATTTCCAGCCTTCTCCTCTAGACTCAATAAACCCAGTTCCCTGGTTTCTTCCCAGAGGTTGTTTTGCAAACCTCTTATCGCTGCAGATGTGCTCCCACACCCAGCCTGGGCCAGCCTGGCTGTTTGCTGTTCCCTGTCCCGTGCCAGTGGTGGCTTCTCGCTTCTCCCCGGCCATGTGCTGCTGCCCCCCCTTCCCTGTTCCCGGTGGCTTCCCGCGGTGGGGTTGGCCGGGATTCCTGTGTGGGTGTGGGGGGCCCTGCTGGGCCAGGTGCTGGGAGCAGGTGCCAGGCCCCCAGGCCCTGCCGAGCGCAGGAACCGGCATGTGCAGCTCACTCCTCCTGCATCCCAGCCCTGCCAGGAAACCAGAGTCCCCGTGGGACTTCGGGGCTTTGTCCTCAATTCCCAGGTTCAGGAAGCTCAGCAGCTCTCTCCTCAGGGCCTCCCAGATCACAGAACCATGGAATGGTTTGGGTTGGAAGGGGCATTAAAGCTCATCTCGTCCCACCCCCCTGCCATGGGCAGGGACACCTTCCACTATCCCAGGTTGCTCCAAGCCCTGTCCAGCCTGGCCTTGGACACTTCCAGGGATGGGGCAGTCACAGCTTCTCTGGGCAGCCTGTGCCAGGGCCTCACCACCCTCACAAGGAACAATTTCTTCCTCATATCCAACCTAAACCTGCTCTCTGTCAGTGTGAAGCCATTTCCCCTCATCCTGGCTCTCCAGGCCCTTGTCAATTGTCTCCATGTTTCTTTTAAGACCCCTCTGCATTTTGAAAGGCCACAAAAAGTCTCCCCAGAGCCTCCTCTTCTCCAGGCTGAACAACCCCAACTCTCTAGGCCTGTCCTCATAGGAGAAGTTAATTAATTTCTGATTGATTTCTGGTAATCTGCTTTGGAGATTCTCTTAGGGGGAAGAGGTTCCCATCTTCTAAGGAGTGTGAGCAGTTCAGGAACTCCTAAGGAGGAAGGGCTGCCAAAGAACAGGTGTAAGTCCTCTCCTTCATTTTAGGAGCACCAGCTTCCAGGACCAGTTGGAGTTATGTAGCCTCCTTGTATCAGCTACTTCAGTGGAAATCATGGTCATGTGCAGTGTTACAATACCAAATCCTTCCAGTCTAAAGAGCCCAAACAGTATCTAGAGAACTCATTATTACCAATATTCTAATTAATACTTTATTAAAAAACTGGCACATTCTGCTGTAATTTATTTCACTCTCTTCCCAACACCCCTCTCCCCCAAATCATCCTTATATCCTTCCCATGTTCCCAACAAGTTCAGTGACCCCAAACCAAGTATTTTATCCTACTGCCTGGACAAGATAAAATGCCAAACAGCATGGACAAGGCAGGCTCTCCCTGCTGATCCTGCCATGGGGATGCCAGTAAGAGCTCCCTGCTGCACCTGGCCACTGATCCCTGGCTGTAGGAGCATTGATCCCTGGATACAGGAACCTGCTCATCTCTGATTCCTCTACATGCTTGTATTTGATTGAAGTGAGACAGTTGGTTCCTAATGGGGGCTGACAGTGGGATAAAAAAGCCCTATTTCCTTCAGAAACTAGAGGAAAAAACCCTCCCCAAGCCTGTCAAAATTACACCATGAAATTAATCCCCAAGTCTGAAAATGTGTATTCATAAAATCAAAGAGAGCTTCTGAACTGTCTTTGATTTTGAAACTTCTGGGGAGAAATGTTAGGTGGTGATTCATCTGACCGGTTTTAGGTGTCTACCTTAGGAATAGGTGAATCACACCCTAGAAATGCTAGTTCAATATTTGAAAAAGGGGGTTTACTTTTTTTTTTTTTGATGACCTATTCTCAGTTTGTTATTACTTACAATGCTTTAAAATTATTTTAATTTTTAATAGAGTTAATCTTCGCTCAGGACGAGGATGGGCTGAAAATACATCTTTCTCTGAGAACTGTGGTTTTAAAAAATCAGCAGTTTCACTCCTGTGATTTTTGCAGTTTGTCTTCTGAAAGGGATGTGTGGAATAGAAACAGTGAAGTCGTAAGACCAAAGAAGACAGAAGCCCAGAGGGAAAAAAGGTGAGCAAGTCAGAATCTGAAACAACACAGTCAGGAAACACAGATGATGTGGTTTCTCTAAAAAGCTTGTTTGTTCAGTTAGAGGGAAAGGGAATTTGTGTATGCATAGCTGTAGTTTTACTAACTGCATATAAAAAAGGCAGATTAATTTCTTGCACACACTATCCAGTATCATTATATTAGATATTATACAATGCCAGGATATACTGTTATAGATTTTATATGTGCATGTGTACTGTTGTAGACTCCAAGTCTATGAGCAGAGCAGCTTGACAGAAAAGAGCATGTGTATGGAAAGTGGCAAGTGGTGGAATAAATAATTTTTTCTTATGTCCAGTGATCCAGCTTTTTAAAGTTGCATCTCTAACCCTTCAGTATAGCTAAGAAACACTTAGGGATGGTCCCCTAATTCCCCTGATGTACAGATTAACTCAGTGGGATGTAGACCTGAACTTTAATTCATGTTCCTGTGGTTGTCTCCCAACCCTAAGCCCTGTTTAGAGGTTCTTCATCACAGACATTTTATTCTCTCTGTTGTATTTGCTTTTCCCTCCCACTGAGCCTTTCTCAAGAGCAACTAATGAGCTGCATTCAGTGTCCTTTTTCATGTATAGGCTCTTATGAAAGCTGTATTTAAAAGTAGAAATGTGTTCATAAACTTCACTTATGAATAGGGTGATAGACTGAGGTATAAAAGTAATTTAGTTGGGCAGAAGACAGAACTTCATTTACAATAGATGAACACGCTGTTATGCAAAGTAAGCAGCATCCAAGCTATTCATGGAATGGCATTTGTCTTCAGTAAATATTTTACATAATACATGCAAGTTCTTCATGGAATGGCATTCATTTTTCATAGAAGTTTTATGTAATGCTGACCCCTTGGGACTCCCAGGAATTAAAGATTTGGTAAAAAGGTGGTCTCTCGTTTTATTTTCCGCGATTTCAATCTCAGAGCTACAAAAGTGGTTGTAATGTGAGGGTTTTTTTTTTCAATTCCAGACCCCCTGAACACTTCCAGTCAACTGCTGTACATGCAGGCCTAGTAATAAACCTTTGCTTTCCTTTGTGACCTCTCACAGATCCCTCAGTACTTGTCTTAATGCCCTCCCCAAAAAAGTCAGCGGCTTGTAAATTGGGAATTTGCAGTGTGTCTGTGATGACTTCAGTTCTGGGAGGTATGGGATGCTATTTTAAAGCATAACATAATTGTGGGAGCTTTCTTTGTTGCAAGTATTGATGAAAAATTCCCCTGGAAGCTCAGATACTAATCCTTGGGAAGAGTGAGTGTCAGGAGCCTGGTTATGGAGCTACAGGGCCATTTATGGACAGCCTTTGCTGGAGTTGGGTGTGGGGCACAGCAAACTTCAGCCAGGAGGAGCTGAAGATACTTTGCCTACTGAGTCATGGCACTAAATGTGCTTTTTACAGTTATTTATGGTGAAATTCAGTGTAAGAATGAATCAGATCATTGGTATTTAATCTGAACCAGAGTTGTGAAACTTCAAGTGACTGTGCAGGAGGGAGGTTGCCATGATGATGTGTGTCATCCTGGGAAAACATGTCCTTGTACTTACACCTTTCCTTGTGTTTCTTCTTGCTCGTGTAGAAAACCTGTGGGTGTGATAACCTGAAGGACTGACAGGCTTTTAAAAATTTCTTAAATGAAATTGCTGCTTGTCATCCCTAGATGCAATTCTGAGATTAGAAAAACAAAAAAGCCGGTATTTGCACAGTTTTGTAATTTCCTGGGACAACCTCAAAATAAGCCGTGTCTTTGTCCACATTTTCAGAGTGCTGCTGCAGTCACAATTATCATAAAGAAAGGAAAACACACAAATGAACCATGCAAAGTACGATGCTTTGTGGTTGGACTTGATGACCTTAAAGGTCCTTTCCCACCTAAAAGATTCTGAGTAGTTTTGTTTGACCTCATTGTGGCCTTCCAGTCCCTGAAGGGAGCCCACAGGAAAGATGGACAGAGACTCTTGACAAGGGCCTGGAGTGACAGGATAAGGGGGAATGGCTTCATACTGACAGAGAGCAGGTTTAGGTTAGATATAAGGAAGAAATTGTTCCCTGTGAGGGTGGTGAAGCCCTGAAGCTGCAGCTGCCCCATCCCTGGCAGTGTTCCAGGCCAGGCTGGATGGGGCTTGGAGCAACCTGGGATAGTGGAAGGTGTCCCTGTCCACAGTAGGGAGCTTGGAACCAGATGACCATTGAAGGTTCCTTCCAACCCAAACCATTCTATGATTCTGTACATCTATAAATCCTTTCTGTACTTCTGCCTTTGGATGTAGTCTTCATGGAGCAATATCCTCACTATTCCCTGTTCACAGCAGGAGGTGGTCAGGCACCCCAGAGAAGGAGCATGTCATATGCCTCAGTATGTTATTTCAATTGACTAAACAGATTTTTTTGCTTCTGAATAAATGTCTAAATTTTTAATTATACTTTCCATCTTTAAATTATGTGTCAGAATCACTGACTGTCTTTTGGTAGTGGCCAGTATTTAGCATGTATCTCAGGCATAGTTTTTGACCACTATAAACACATTTTGCACACTTGTGGGTAGCTGCTCATGGCTGGTGTCCTGGCAAATTTTGGTCTCTGCAGGACTTGACCTTTAAGTGTACAGGCTGGCCAAGCTACAACAGGTAAGGAAGCTGTGAGCAACCCTGGCTTCTTTGCCTGCCAGCAGACTTGTTCAAGCTCCCTGCATTCAGCTTGCCTTGATTCATGCAGAAAGATGCAGCTAAGCCAGACACAGTGCCATTTCCTTTCTGTGGCACAGACTTGGGAAGTTCCCTAGGCTTTGTTTCTTACGTAAGAAGTAAGACAGGGAGCTGTGGAGAAGCTTAAATAACTGCTGCCAGGCATTTAGAGCAATCATTCATGATTGTGGTTTCCCATTTGGTACCAGTGATGATTAAACTCAGCTAAGCCTCTCCTCTGCTTCCCTCAAACATTTTCCTCCTGCCACAGTGACACAGCTGTTTGTGTGTCTGTACAGTGGATTGGATCAGGAGCTGATCCAGCTAAAAATAACCAAGGGTAGAGTGGGACTATTACTTTTCAGCCACTGAAATTTCAATCTGCATCACACTGCAGCTGCACACAGAGCTGCACTGGCACCACAAGCAGAGCTCAGGAGGAAGCGACCACAAGGACACACACAAGAGGAGATGAGGCTTTTGGAAGAAAAGGAGGTGGAACCAGGGCTCCAATGGGATGAAAAGAGTAGTACAAACCTGGCAGCTCTACTCCTCAGAGGTAATTAGCAAGAGATGAGCACCGATTCCAGCTGTGTGTGACGTCCGCTTGGAAAAGATTCTTAAACTGAACCTCCTCTGCAGATATTCCTCGTGTGCAAAAAAGGGCACATTTCTGTTTAATGCCTTTGTTCTGCATTCTCTTAACTCCCTGCTGCTCCCCCCAGGTTCCTATTTGATGGCATGGTGGCAATACCAACTTAAGGACTCGTGGAGCTCTAAGGATGTTACCACCCATCCCAGACTCCAATTTTCCCTCACTTTTGCCAGCCCTGCTGTTTGTGGAGCTGTGCTGAGCACTGGATCAGGGAAGCAATCCAAATTAAAAATAACCCAGCGGGGTGGTTGGGGGTTGCAAGAGCTTTAGCCATCCGGGATGACCTGCAGTCACAAATCAGCAAGAGCTGTTTGCCATTGCAGGATGTCATGAAAGCCCAGCCTCGGAGATACCTGTTTAATACACTTTCATCCAGTGAAGGAGCCTTGGGAATGAGGAGGAAGGAATCCTTTGCCCTTGTTCATAAGGGACACGAGAGCAAACCTCACTGTGCCCAGATGGCAGCACAAAACATCTTCCCACAGGCTTTGCTTTAGCAGTCCTTCACACGATGCTTTTGGAACAAAGGTTAGTGGCAGTGTGTGCTGTTCCACTGATGGATGTTCTTTATTCTGTGGATTAGGGAGAAAGCTACCAGGATTTTTAAGGGCTGGAAGGGTACTGCAGATATGGGGGCTGTGCCATCACCAAGAAAGGGAATAAAAGAGTCTTCTTCACAGACATAGCTTCATGGTACAGAGTGAAGTAACAATTTGTGGATGCATTCCAGAAGAGGATGTGTTCCTCTTCTTTGGTCTAGAGAAACAATGCCACTGCTGTGATGCACCAGCACTAACCTACATGATCACACCAGCAGTGACATCACTTTCACCTACTCACAAACTTGGAGGAAGCATCTGTAATTAGTCATTCTCTCTTGTATTCCAAGCCATGTCTGGTTTTCTTCTGGCATCTCTCTTCAGTTCATGGTTAATGCCTCCTGGGTTGAGTATTTTTAAGTACCAGTCATTTCCTTTTTCTCTCCCTCTTGCTTCTGACTTGGCACTTCACTGCTTCTCTCCCCAGGAATGCTCCTGCTGGGACGTGACTGACTTGAGCACTGATGACAAAGGTGGTGAATCCAGAGACTCAGAGCCTGAGGAGTTTCAGGACCTTCTCAGGTTACATTTCTAGAGAAAGGAAGCCACTTTCTCTCCACGTGCATTAGTGGCTCTGGTCACAGCAAGGTGGAAGATGCAGGTGAAACCCACAGTCACATTGGCAGCTGCATCCCAAATCAGCCAAAGGAAAGCAAGGGCCTGAAGCTTAGGGCAGGATGTGGCTGCCCTGAGGTAAACCCTTGAGTGCTTTCACACCAACCCCGGTCCTCAGGACAGCCCTGACAGGTAACATCAATGCTGACCATGCCAGGGAACTTGGATTCAAGGGTCCAGACCAAATACCATCATGTTTTGCCATCTTCTTTCACCTAAGAATATGGGGAGTGGAGTTCATTGATATTAATTCTTCCTTCTCTAGACACAGGAACAATGTTCTCTTTTACCCCCTGGCTCCCTGCATTCCCATTGCTGCTTCCCTTCTCCCAATAATTGTTAATTTTTTTTTTTTTCAATAAAGCATCCTGTGGTTCCTGTTTCACCTTATGTTCACACAAAGGCTTGATCATATGTCCAAAGAATTGGGAAGATGCCTGAAATCCCTCTAATCCATACTATATGTAAACTCTGTTTTTCCTGTTTTGCTTGGTATTTCTGCCTGAAGGCATCAGGAGAAATATAAAGGTCATCTGTTAAAGAAATCAGGCAAGAAAAGAAAGCAACTGACCAGCAAAGAGGCACCTTCTTAAGCACAACAGCCAGGTGCAGAGCTGTGGGAAGAAACTTCCCAGTCCCTGTGCAGGAAAAGATCTGCTAAGGCTGGAAAAAGGAAAATGGAAAGACACACACAGGCCTGTCAAAAGCTCTGCCATCTGTAAAGGCAGGGGCATGTTCTGTGTGCTTGGAGGTGCTCTGGGGTAAGCAAGGCGAGGCTGCCCTTTTGTGAGGGGAAACACTGACAGAACAGGGCCTGACATGGAAGAGTCTCCTCTGTGGTTCCGTGCTTGGAGATGGGAAAGCACGAACACCTCAGCCACAGTCAGGCAGAGTTCAGCAGGGTTGTGGGGAAGGTCAGCTGGAGGGAGAGACAGAGCAGAAAATGGCCCAAGGCAACACATGAGCAGCAGGGCAACTGCAAGAGCTCTGGAAAGGAAAAAAAAAGCAAGTCCAGGTATGAGGGATCAGTTACTTGGGGGGTCTGGAGAGTGGTGACCCTTTTCCCATGCAGCTGTTACATCCCCAAATCACATCTTTCCAGCAGCTTCACAAAGTCCAACCCCCGCCCCCCATCTTCCTTCCTAGCTGTTCATCCCATTCCGATCCCTTCCCCTCACGTGGTGGCCTGGTTCAGCCATTCACCTCTGCAATGGCAAAATGCTGTGGGACACCTTGACTTTGGTTCTGTTGCCTCTTTGGGCCTCCTTTTGCTCAGTCTCCTGAAATTTCCTCTATTTCCTTTTATTTTCAGAGATGGAGGCTCCTGCTGTTGTGTCTCTGGCTATTCAGACCAGTGTTGTTGAGGTAAAGAAGAAACAGGGCGTGAAAGAGAAGTCTCCTGTACATGCAGGGACACTTTTGTTTGCTTGATATATCTCAAAAAATGTTTTCGAGATTACGCATAAAATACTTTTAAAAAATTATTAAACACACAAAACACACCTCTTGTCCAAGATCAAAAGAGATCTGTTTTCCCAGTCACAATGAAGCAAAAAGTGTAAAGAGCTGTATTTCAGTCATCACTATTACATACATTTTTTTCCCAGCAGGAGTATGGAAAACTGGATCCCATATAACCCAGGTGGCACTGGGAAAACAATCTCCTCAGAACCAGATTCTTCTACCAGTAGGATGGTGTGTCACTGCAGAGTAAAAATGACAAACCGCTTTCTCTCATAAAGGAATGGTGAGCAACAAGTGCCCTCCTCTGGCTTTTCAGATTCTTGCAGAAATGTGAGAAAATTAAGACCAATTCTAATAATGTCCCTCAACTCCAGATTCTTGGGCCGAGAAACTGATGGGAAATTCACTCTGGGGAGGAAGAAAGAAAGGGAAGGGAGGGAAGGGAAAGATAAAAGGAAGGGAAGGGAGAGAGAGAGGGAGCAAGTCAGGATAACACCAAGGTGACAGATTTTATTTCAGAGATGTTATTCATCCACTTGTTTCTCTTAGGTATTTCTAAAGTGCCACAGTCCCACTGCAGGATCTGAGCACTGTTAGCACAACAGAAATTTACACTATTCTACATCCCATAGCTGGCAGGAGCATTTGGGCACCAGCTTGTGACCACAGGTCTGGGATGGAGCGTGCTAGGGATGCTCTGCTGGAATCAGAGTAACTAATTTGCTTTTTCCAGTAGCCTCCCACTATGACCCTTGAGGGAGGAGCTGGCTGGTAGAGAAGCCAATGAGGAGGCTGCTGTCAAAGTGAACCTTCTGGTTCTTTCCTTTTTGCACATCCCCCCATCCCCTTCTGAACTTGGCTCGTGAGTTCATGCTGCCCACAAAGTGGTTAAATCCCTGGAAGAGGAGAAACATACCCTGTAACTTCTGCAACAGCAAAGGAAGGGTTGGTACCCAGGTTCTCCTCTCCAGCTACATGACCACAAAAAGTAAAGGGCAAACAGGCCAGGGGACATTAATTATTTCAGCCAAGTGACATGGAACAGGCAAAACTAACAGTGGCTGTGGAAAGGAACTCCAGTTATGTGCTTAGACTGGTGAGCAATCCCATCCTAGCTGCTAGGGAATAGCTGGGAACCCTAAGGCCACTTAGATTTGGCATGGTTTAAAATAAATTAATAAAGATCTTAGAAATATATCTGTGTCAATCCTTTATAATTTATAGAGCATTGCTAAGTATACACAGCACTTCACAAAGCACGGAGAAAGGGAAATAAATGCCCTGAGGGTTGCTGTGAAGGGGCAGACACCTCTCACGAGGAAGGGTGAGAAAACACCTGCACCGTGGCCATGTGGCAAATGGCATCTGATTCTGGTACCAGGGAAAGAGGATAATGGGGCTTTGGGATGCAGAACTACCCGCTGGAGTCCTCTGCACAATTCCAGTCCATGTTTGGGATGTGTTGGGAGGAGATGACTGGAAAGGGCAATGTGGGCCAAAGGCATCACTATGTCCAGCTGTCTAATCCAGGGGACCTGGTGTAGTCACACCCTTGTCCACCCCCTTGGACCTCAGGCCTGGACCAGGAGCTGCACCTTGGATCACGCCCAGAGCACACCCAGGGATGCTGCCTACCACCCGTGCCCCTGCTGCTGTGACACAAGGAGCAGCTGTGACTGCCCACAGGGGCAGCACTTGAAAGGTTTCTCCCCCGAGTGGGTGAGGGCAGCACTGTCACCGGAGCAGGTCCCACCCTCGGCACAGCTGTGGGTGCGCTGGTGGCCGAGCAGGTCGGAGCTGTGGCTGCAGCTCTGCCCCCAGCTCTGCCCACGCTCGCTGCAGCCGTAGCGCTGCTCCCCCGCCAAAGCTCGCTGCTGCACCGCAGTTTCCCTGCTCCTCCGAAGCCTTCTGCGACCGAGTCTCCGGGAGAAGGGACCCGTCTCCGTCACACCCTGGAGGAGAAGCTGCCCTCATGAGAAAGTCCCTGGGGAGCTCTGCTGCTCCCGGCCTACCCTGCTGGAGACCAGGCTGTCCTTAAACACCTCCGCCCTGGGCAGCCCGTTCCAGAGTCTCATCACCCTTTCAGTGGAGAAATTCTTCCTGATGTCCAACCTGACCCTCCCCTGGCACAGCTTGAGGCGGTTCCCTCTCATCCTGTCCCTGTTCCCTGGGGTACAGCCTGACCCCCCGGCTGCCCCCTCCTGTCAGGGAGTTCTGCAGAGCCAGAAGGTCCCCCCTGAGCCTCCTTTTCTCCAGGCTGAGCCCCTTTCCCAGCTCCCTCAGCTGCTCCTGGTGCTCCAGCCCCTTCCCCAGCTCTGTTCCTTTCTCTGGACACGCTCCAGCCCCTCAATGTCCGTCTTGCAGTGAGGGCCCCAGAACTGGACGAAGGATTTGAGGTGTGGCCTCGCCAGTGCCGAGTACAGGGCTGTCCTGCAGCCTGCACGGGTTCCCTTGCACTGCCGCATTTTTCTGCTCTTGTTCTCTTCACCGGACACTCCCCAGCATCTCTTTGTATCACAATTGTCTCTGATTCCTCCCTCACATTTCTTCATTCCACCTCCAGGAAAAAAAAAAAAAAATGCTCTGGGGAGACCCCATTGTGGTCTTTCAATATAAATAGTTTCCTCTCCATCTTTCTTGTAGGCTCCCTTCAGGCACAGCACAGGGTAAACTTTACCTGTCTTTTCAGAATTTACCAATATTTTAAGAACCCTCTGGGTTTTCAGGTGGGACATTCTGGACTTATCCCATGGCTTCAGTGGATTTTATTCTGCCAGCCAGCCCTGGCAAGTCTGCCTGCATTTGAGTGAAATGCCGTTTCCTTGAGTAGCCAGGTGGTGGAAGATTTGGAGTATATTAAATCAGTCATTTCAATCTGTTCCGCAAGGGAACTGAACTGAAGATGAAAGTGTTACTCTTCAATACCTCTGAAGCCATTTAAATGGCTTCCACTTAAAATGGAAAATCTCTGCTTTCAAGTATAATTAGTCCCTAAACCCAAGTTATCTGCTATCTGCTGTTCTTATTCAATTTCTGCTTAATCAAACTTCATTGACTAGACTTGTTGGGGAAGGGCTATTTATGATTTTATCTGCTTATTTAAACTAATTAAGTGCTATTGATTTAAAGCGGCTGTGTGTGGATTTAATTCCCATGTCTGCTATACCATGCAAAAACCCCACAGTATTTATTAACATTTCCCTAGAAGTTAGGGGGGTACCAGCACATTAAGTAACATGGGGGTGCCAGAGGGAGGGTGGGCACAGAGGATGCCTGTGATAGTTTGATTTCTTGCTTTCATACATGCCAAGGAACTTCTTGGTTTTAGTTCTTTCTTCAAACCCAGCAGCTAATCTGTGACTGCTGTACAAATTTTCCTGAATGACAAATACAGGGTGAATATTTTGAGTCTCTCTGGGTTTGTGCAGCGTTCCCTGGTTTTTGCTCCTGTGGGCATCCCAGCATCACCACTGGAGCTTATGTTGTGCTGATATTCACTATGGCTTTTGAAGTCTGTGCTTCCCATGGTAGACTCTCCATTCCTGTAAGCATGGTCTACCATCACAGAAAATTAAATCCTCTGCCTTTGAAACATTCACTTCATTATTCTTCCTTGAAAAACAAGAAAATCCTAAAACCAGGGAGCCTGCCAAAGTGCAAAATGCATCTACGATCTACTACCCAAACCAAAATGCATGGAGTAAAAATAAACGTGGTAAATCAAGCTTTAATCCTAGTCTTGGACCCCTTTGATGCTTTTCCAATTGTTTGTTCATCACAATTTTTCAAGTGTTTCCAGGAAGCATCCTCATTCATTCCAACAGCCATACTGTGTGTAGCCATGTTTTGTACAATTCCTTTGGTTCCTTGGGAATGTGGCGGGCTCTTTTTTTGTCCTGGTGATTTTGGAAAGCTGAAATTTGGGCCCTATTCAATTACAAAAAGGCAAAACCATGCAATAAATCACACTGGAGTTTATTCTCTATGAAAGTGCTTCCCATTTGAGGGAATCGCATTAGGTCTGCTCTAGACTGAAAGGTGTTTGTGACAGGAAACACCGTTTCATTTTGTATTTGTACAATATCTAAGTACAGTTGTGTCTCTGCCCGGTTCAAGGTCCCTAAGAAGCTACAGTTGTATAAATGAAACACAGTTGTAGATCCCCACCTGCTGGGTTTTTCATATATTGCCACCAAAATTAGACCAAACCCCTGATTTTGAGATGGAAAATTAATTTTGGCCATAATTCCTGCTTGTTAAGGAAAAAAAGAACTGTATATAAGCTGATGAATTTGTTATCCTCTGGTGACCATGCCACTGAGATCTTGGGCACACCTGCACATTCCAAATAGCTCTGCTGAGATGGAAAAGCAACCAGTCTGGCCTGGGTTGGAAGGGACCTCAAAGATCATCTGGATCCTGCCATAGGATCTTCATCAGGGAAGAGGAGTTGCAACACAGCCTTGTCTCTGTTCTCTATTTAAGCTCTGTGTAAGTGAAGGGCAAATGCACAGCTCTTTCCCTTGCTGCTGTTTCAAGTTTTATGATTTGGCCCAATTTTTTCAGAGAGATGAACAAGAGAAGGGGATGATGTGTTAGGACCAAGGCTGCCTGAAGAAACAACAACATATCCACTCTCTGAATCAGAATCCCTGTGTAAGCAGCTGGATAAAGTGCTTGTTCCATGACAACCTCTAGTTAGAGCTGAATAGGTGAATGAGGGTTTGGAAGATGAGACACCTCAAATTGCCATAAAAATACCCAATACACAGCTACTGAACTGGCTAAACTGACAAGGGAATATAGCTGGGAATGTGCTGAATTTATCTGGAACCCCATGTCGCATTACCGTCCATAGTGCCTCATCCTCCACTGAGGAGGCACAAGTTAAGATGAAAGAATTAAGTGATCAAGTTAGAGAATTATTTCAGTCTATGCAACCACGAGCCTGGTTTGATGGATTAGAACCTGGATCATGGGTTACTACCCTCCTAAAGCCTTTAGGGCTTACAGGATGGAGAAAATGGTTAGCCCAAGCTGGAATTGCAATTGTCACTGGATTTGTATTTTTAATTGTTGGCATTAGCCTAGTTAAATGCATGAGAACACGCTTATTTATCCCTGGCATTTTCTACTTTTCTATTTTCTTTCTTTCCTCCTTCATGAAGAAAAATAAAGTTGAATGATTGCTTTGGATCCCAATATTTAACCTCATCTGTGTTTTAATCTTGCTTTTGGGTGCATTGAAAACCTAATTCCTTTCCACGGCTGTGGACTGAGGCAAAACTTGCCTTTTTTTTTTTTCTGCAGAGTACCAAAAAACCCCTAAAGTTAACTGATGCAGAGTGGAAGTGTCTTCCCCATCACCACTAATGAATGATCATTTTCAGCCCTGAAAATCTTGGGCAAGGCCTCCAAGACCTTTTTAACTTTTAGAATATAATGAAGGAATAATGTCTTCTGTGCAACCACATCACAAAACCCACAATGTAACTTAGCTGAAATAATTATCCTTGTTTTACGTGATTAAGAAATCAGGATGCAATCCAGATTAACAGGGCTAAAAACCTTTAAAGACTGCTGGGCCAACATCCACACCAATCTTTAAATTCATGGATCCACATTAAGACCTCCTAGATGTCATCCAGGTCCCCAGGATTAATATTTCACATTGGCTGTCTCTCTTTTTCCAGAGTTATCTTGCCATAATAAATTCTGTGATTAGGGTTATCTGTTAGTTCTTTATTATTATTCTAGTTGTTGACTTCCATTCACAACAGAAACACCTCAATTACCTGCCTAAGTGCATAATTTCTTCAGATGCACTTTAATCAGCAAACTTTTTCAAAATACTCTCCTGCTGTCAGCTTAGTAACAACTTCCTGAGTTATTTTATTTTTCTCTGAAGAAAAGAAAATGCTTCTGAAGACTGACAGGTTAAAAGCAAAATTGGGCAAATTAGTGCCAATTTTATAGATCTGGAATTCCAGCTGCTTCTCAAAAAATTGCCCTCAATTTCCTGCATTTTCAGATCATTACTTCTTATACTTGTACCATTCTGTTGTTATTATTATTATACAAAGAGAGGAAAATTGATCTGGCTGAGGGATAAAAAGAAAAGTTAATGGCTAAGTCCCCTGGCCTATTTATGCACAAGCAGGTCCAGAGTCAGTGGAGATCTCCCCAGACATCCACAGCACACAGAGGCTGTGGGTTTCTCCAGAGAGCTGCTCGTGTGCTGTGGGCAGTGAAAGAGGATCAGCCCATCTTCTTTCTAGCCAGGAGACCTCCAGATCTCTGCTCAGCAGAGAAAGGGAAAACCCAGACGAAAGCTGCCAGGACTGACAGCTCTTGCTGGCCTTGGACTCCCAGGGGCCACCTCTACCAAACTCTTTTACAAAGGACAAAAGCTCACCAAAGATTCATTTCTAACAGAAGGGGAACGTTTTAATAATGAGCATCATAAAAGCAACAGAAACACAAACTTTAACCATTGATTTCATAAGGATATTCCGCTTTAACAAGAATGACATCAAACATCAAAAGAAGTTATGAACAATACCCCTGAGTTTCCATGGAATAGTAACAACTCTTACTGAAGCTCTGAAGCCTGGAGACACAGGACTCTGAAATGCTCAACTGATGGAAATTACACCTCAAAGATACCAGTACAAGATCACATTGAAGGGATGTCCTTTAAAGCCTCTCAATTTGGCTTTAATTAATATCCTGACGAGTCAAGACTAATCCAAAATCCCACACAGTAGGAACGAGTGTGTGATTTTCACAGCCTGTAGTCACACAGCAGAAGTGTCATACCTGGCCCCACAGTTTCAGCTTTGGGACAGAATGTGACATTCTGTCAACAAGAAGAAGGCTTGTTAAGAGAAACGGTACTTCCCATTCTTAAAATCTAAACTTATTTTACTAATTACTAAGAGTGCATCCTTTTAACGAGGTAACATAAAAAACACAACTACAAACCACAAAACCAACCATGCACAAACACAGCATCGGTTCGAGAGAAAGACTTTTTGGCAAAGGTACAAGCCCCAAAGTTTCTTTATCCCAGTTCAAAGGTAAATGAGCTTTTTTGCACTTTTGAAGCTTAAAGGTTCTGACACTGCCCCAAGCCTGTCACTGATGGAAACAACGATGTAGACCAGACCAACATGTCTTAAAACTCTGCACTTTCCAACCCTGACAGGCCCAATGTCAGAGTCCTACAGGAAAAAAAAAAAAAAGAAAAAGAAAAAAAAATTGTTTCCTGTGCTGTTTTCACAAGATGATGCACCTGAGCCTCTCAGTGTTCCTCCTCAAGCAGTAATTATTTACCCTACTCCTACCCCTAATTAATACATAAAAGCCAAAACCATGTAATAATCCAAATAGGATATGACAGAGTATCTAAACCCAGGCTCAGCTGAGCTCACCTCTGAACAAAAGAACAAGTGCCCTATAAACCAATTTGGCTTTTCCTCATGAACTCTTGGTAAGCGAGGTAGACCTGAAAGGGGGTATTTTGTTGAGGGCTTTTTGGTTTGTGTTTTCAGTTGGGTTTGGTTTTTTTTTTTTTTTTTTGGGGGGGGGGGATTTTTTTTNGGGGAAGGGTGTTCGTTTTAAACAAAAAGCAGAAAGTATTTTTTTCTAGTTTGAGCAGTGCTGCTGACCTAAGAATCAGCTAAGTCAAGGACACCTAATTTAAAGACTTCCTAAAGGAAGGAAGCTTTTGGAAACGGATGCTGGGAATAGGGGTGCTGTTAAGCTGAACATCTTTACATAAGCATCTTGCTTCCCTCTATATAAATCAGGCTTAACAGGATCTGCTTAAAGCATTCCTGAGGACTTTATCATTAGATTCAGCTCGTTAGGAGAGGTACAATTGCCCAAGTACATGCTGAAAGACATATCAGGTAAAAAAATACACTCAAGTTTGATGCATTATCTTGTATATGAATGTTGGACTTCACTGCACCCCAGTGATAACAATCTCTTGAGCTGCCTCGACAAAGGTCATTCCTGGCCAAAACCCCTGCAGGCTACAGGGCAGGGATTTGATCAACTGCTGCTTGCTGATGCACCTGAGTGCACAGCCAGCACCTTCACAGGTACAACAACTGCAACACCACAGCCCAGAGGTCACCTGCCCCGAGCAACAGAATGGCCCAGAACAGTCACACGTGTTTACACTGGACACGTTCACAACACAACGCTGAGCAGGCTGCAGAAGTCACAGCATCTTGAGAGATTGGGACCTCAGGTGCAGGCAGAGCTCCAGAGGCAGAGGAAAGGGATAAGGCCCTGGCACCCACACAGGAGAGGAGACTGCTGGGATTAAGAAGGGGGCAAGAAATGGATGCTGCCGCAGCTGTCTGCTGTCCTAGCAGGAGTCCTAAGCTATAAACATTGGAATTCAGGAGAGCATTGCCTGGGAGCAGTGTATTCAGCTGCTTCTGAATTTCCTGAAGCACCTGCAGCTGACTTCGCTGATTCAGGAGAAGCATATCCATATTTTCCCTCATTTTCTTCACTGTACAAAGAGAAGGGAACGTTAACGCCCGCTATGTAAAATCACAAGGCAGTTTAGAAGCCTTTTTATACTTACACTCTTCAGAAACAAGATTCCAGTGATCCGCCTCACTTTCCTCTGCACCACACCTTCGCTCTTCTTTCTGACGCAGAGATGTAAATTCAGGCTGGTTTGCATCTAAAAGGAAGACACTGCAAGTCAAGAGTTGCAAGGTCCACAATCCAAACATGGCAGCTCAGCAACAACCCTTCCTTCCTCTCACCCACATCTTAAAATTCAAACTTCGTTCAAGTCACACAGTGGTCCAAACTAAACCAAAACCAAAGATTAGGCAGTTTTGGGGTTTTTTTTTGAGGGGGGGCGCAGGGAAAGGAGGAGGTAAAGCTGGAGCAAGGAAAAGGGAAGTAAAGGAAGTAAAGCTGTTAAGGAAAAGGGCAGCTGAGATTTAGTAAAAATGTGTTTGTATTTGCACACTCTCTTTAGAAGCAGATATACTGTTAAACTAATCTGATACTACTTAGTGTCCAAGTGACAGAGCAAAAATGAGACTTTTCTTCAGGAATTATAAACACTTTCATTTTGTAAAAGCCATGAAGAAAAAAACAAGGTTTAGGAGTGTAAGGTTGATGCTTAGGGCTCATAGGCAGAGTTCCTAGGCCACTTCTCTGTATCTATGGACTGAGAGGCCTCAAGCCCTACGTTAAGAATTCAGTTTTGCCATTCCATTACCAACTTGATTATAACTGCATGATTATTCCCATTGTTAAGGTGAAAGGCTCTTTTTTTCTTTTTCCCAGAAGAAACAAACAAACAAAAACAAGTGAAACAACTCCAAACAAACAAACCACAAAAACCAAAGAAAAACCTCACACACAAAACACCTGCTTCTCATGCCAACACCCAGAACAATTCTGTGGATGTCTAGGCAAGATCCAAGATGAAAACTTAAAACATTTTTGACCAAGGATAAAGGGACTGCCCATGTAAAGCCAGAACAACAGGGAAAAAACCCCACAATGCCAGTTTTTATCCCTGAGTTTCTAGTCATTACTAGAACACAAAATATTGCAAAAGCCAGAGAACTCCCTACTTGTAAGAATCCCTTTGTCTGACAGCCTGTGCTGTGCTAAGAATATTCCAGAGCCTTCCCATTGCAGACAACAACAAGCTAAGGTTCAGTATCCACATATAACAAAAATTAGCTGCTAGAGATTACCAAGGCAGTATTTACAGTCAAAATTCCTTGCATCTCCCTAAGCTTAGCATTTTGATAGCTGAGCACTTCTGAAGATCTAAGGCTAGACATCAGGCAACACTACAAAGCAGGAATTAGTAAGATCTTTATTATTAGTGAGGAATTAGTGGGATCTGAGAGCTTTGAGGAGTCTAAGGTGCCAGGCAACCTTCATGGTAATACCTAAATTTCAACTTCAGCTTTTTCAAGTAACTTCCTCAAATGGCAGAGATAAATTCATTATATTAGAGATGGAAAAAAAAAAGTAAGAAAACCAAACCAACCAACCCCCAACATTCATATCCAGAGCAAAGAGGGAGAATTGTTTAGGAAGAAATGGAGACCAGAATATTTCATATATCCCCTGAGATTCTGTATAACTTGAAATAAACACAACTTAATTCAGTTACCTGCTGTGTGTTCACTGGGTGTCCCTCTCAGATGCTGGTGTCTGATGAAGTTCGAGCTCACACTGAAGCCATTTCCATGCTCTGAACGCCTATAGGGTTTCTCACCTGTATGGACTCTCTGATGTTGCAGCAGAGCTGTGTTCTTACTGAAGTTCTTTCTGCACACGGTGCAGGAAAAGATTTTCTTTTTCAGATGGGTTTTGTGGTGAGCAAGGAGGCTCGAGGCACGGCTGAAGGTTTTCTCACATTCTTTGCACTTGTAGGGCCTCTCTCCTGTATGGACTCTCTGGTGAACCACCAGGTTGGCCTTCCTGCTGAAGCTCTTCCCGCATTCTGTACACACAAACACCTTTTCTCTTTTGTGGATTTGCAGGTGGGTCAGGAGCCTGCAGTGGCCCTTGAAGCCCTTCCCACATTCTGGACACTTGAAGGGTTTCTCTTTCCAGGGCAGTTTCTGGCCATCAGCGCCGAGGACGAGTTTCCTGGAGTCTCTTTTTTCATGAGGGGAATCGTCACAGGCTGCCCCCCTCTCTGGGCTCTGGGCTTCATGTACCTGAGGCAGTTCCTCTTGCTTAAGATCTTCAGGGAAGCCTTTCTCCTCCTCATTGTCCCCCAAAACGCAGTCCCCTGATGGAGTAAGAGACCCATCTTAACACTCCTCTTTCCCTGAGGCAGATAAGCTGCTCCTTGTAGAATAACTCAATTTCTTAGGCCTACCTTCAGTTCACACCAGATTCCCCTTTCCCAAAGAGGATGAGAAATTCTGAAGATTGAGACAAGAGAAGACAAGAAGGGGGAGAAGAGCGCAAAGAGAAGAAGAGAAAGGTAAGAAACATTTCTCTTCTCTTCCTTCCTCTCCCCAATTCCTTGCACTTCTTCCCTTCAGAGAATGGCAACACAAAGACTGCCAAGATGAAGGAAGGAAAGGAACATGCTGAAGCATCTCACCCATCCCAAATACCTACTTTTAGCTATTTGTTCCCACAGACTTAGCTCAAAAGCTTTCCAGGCTGCTAAATTAGCATTAACACACTGTTTCAAAGCTGGGCATTTGGGTGGGGATCTTTCAGCACAAAAGAGCCCACCCCTTCATTAGACAAAACCAGCAGGGAGATTTAGGCTGTTTCTCACATGTACTAGGTCATATTTACTGAAAAAAAAAGGTAAATTATGTCTTTCGCAGGTTGGCACGCCAGGTTTTTTTCTCTATCACAACAATATCTGTAAGTACTATAAGGACACTGTATATTTATGCATCAGAAGTCAAAGGACTCTTCATTGATTAAAAAAATTAGTTAATTCCCAGTTACCTATTACAATCTCTTTTCATAGCTAGATCTAACACAACATTTACTTTCCTTGCAACGACAAGCCAAATAAATTGCGTTCGGAAGAAACTCACCAGAAACATTCAAACATGTCCCTTTCTTTCCTAAAGAATGCAACCTGTTTATTTCACAAATGAATATGTACCATCATACACCCGACAGAAAGCTCTAGGTATCTTATTCTGATGGCTAGATCTTATATTTACAGCTGTTCAGCATTAAAGAATTATAAGAATCGCCTAATGAACACTCAGCTAAGGTTAAGTTTTGCAAGCAACTTCAGGTGTTTACTATTAATTCAAGCAGAGGTTATAGCAATTATCATCTCTGATCTAGAACTAAAATAGTACTCACACAACACAAAAAGTTTGTCTAATCCACTAACAAAACCAAACCAAACCAGGCTTTCTACATCCAAGATAAAACTCTGCAGGGCAATTTCAGTCCTACCTCTATGAAACCAAAGAATAAAATTCTTAAGTAACATGTCCTTGAAGAGGCAAAATGCTCTCTGTTTACATGGATGCGGCTACCAACATCTAAATAGCAGCAATAAAATAAGCAAACTTGCTGAGAGAGGGAGTCCTCTCTCTTACATCAAGGAATTACACACAAGAGGGAGCTTTCTCCCAGAGGAATGAAGAAGGCTCTCTGTGGCAGGAGCACTCATTCCTCACGCTACAACCACGAGGCTGTTCCCCGAGCGCCTTGCAGGTCTCCGACAGTGACATGGGAACCACAGAACCCTCCATTCCCACCCACACCCAGAGCTGGGCACTCACACACTTCGGATGCAGCTCAGCAACTCCCTCAGACCCTCCTCACCTGTGAGGAACCCTGGAAAAGAGAAGCGTGCTGGCTGCCCGCCGCTCCAAATGAACTGTATGGGCTTATTTTAGAAGAGGAGCTGGAAAACCGCAGCAGAAAGAAACCCAGAACACCACTGCAGCCTTGCCTCGGCCTGGCATGGCACCCGGCCCCATCCTGGCACCCCGGGGATGGAATGCCGGCACCACGCTTCCCCGCGGGATTTAACTAGCAAGAGTTTACATCTCACCTGGATATCCTGCAGTATCATCCCTCCCAGGGCTCTGGAAAATGGAAAATATGGACTCTATTGCTGGCTCCATCTAGAAGAGGAGAAGACAAGGAGCATGAAACCTTTTCCAGCAGATGGGAGCAGAAGGGGAAGGGCAGACGCTGGTACAGCACACTTTGGCTGTGCCCGGCCTAAGAGGGGAAAACCTGCCCGTGCCACCGAGCCCCCCGGGACGGAGAGGGCAGCCCTCCACAAAGACCTGAAGTTGGGTGACTCGTGAGCTTCATCCAGAGACCAGCGCGATAAGAAGCGCCCTTTCCTAAGCTCGGTCTCCCAGGGAAGCACCGACCAGCCCTCGGGCTCCGGGCCTCACTCCCCTCTCAGCCTCCACACCTGCCCTCGTGCCTCCTGCCACGCTTTAATCCCCGACCCGCGGGCGCTCTGCCCTCCCGCGGGGCCGCTCCGCCCTCTCCCGAGCCCCGGGCCGACTCCGGGCCCCGCTCCCCGCTCCCGTGCCTTCTCTGCCGGGCCTTCCCTTCGCCCCGGGCCTGCTGCCGGTGCTCCCCAGTGCCGTCGGCCCTTCCCGGCACATCCCAGAGGTCCTGCCCGGGGCCGAGACCCGTCGGAGCCGGGGCCGCCTGGCCGGGGGGTTAGTGCCGCTCCCCTCAGCCCGCGGGCGGTGGGAGCCCCGGGCGCTCCTCGGATTCGCCCTCCGGCATCGACACCCCCTGGAAATCCAGTGGGAGCTCTTCCTTCGCTGCCCCGCGTGGTTCCATCCCCGTCTCCCGACCACGTTCGCTCGCTGGGTTGTGCCGCACGGAGCGTCCGCGGGGCTCCGTGTCCCCGCTGGGCACGGACAGGGCTGGCCTGGCGGGGGGGGCAGCTCGGCAAGGTGAGTCACGGAACGGGTCATCGTCCTACCCCTGTGCTCCAGCAGGGCCATCCCAGAGCACACGGCACAGGACTGAGTCCGGATGGTTCTGGAATATCCCCAGTGAGGAGACTCCACACCCTCTCTGGTCTCTGTTCAGTGCTCAGTCACTGCCCAGGGAAGAAGTTCTGCCTCCTGTCCAGCTGGAACTTCCTGGGATCAGTCCCTGTCCGTTCCTCTGGTGCCATTGCTGGGCCCCCCGGAGCAGAGCCTGGGCCCTCCATAGCTCCAGGCTGTCCTGGTCCAGGTGGGTTGTGGTGCCTGCAGTTGCCGGTGCCATGCCACAGGGGGAACGGGAGGCTGGAGCTGGTCCTGGCGGCTTCCCTGGAGGCTCATAAGGAAGGGCGGTGTACAGAGGAGAAATTGGGGCAAAAATCTGTGGATTTCTACGCAACTGCGATTTTATTACTGTCATTGTAGTAGTTGGCCCAGCAGTTCTGGGCTCCACCATACAAGAGGGATGTGGAGCTCATGGAGCAGGTCTAGCAGAGACCAGTCAAGGGTCTGGAGCATCTCTGACAGGGAAAGGCTGAGGGAGCTGGGGCTGCTCAGCCTCGAGAGGAGCCCCAGCTGAGAGGGGCCCTCAGCCCTGGGTGTCCCTGTCTGCAGGGAGGGCTCCGAGCAGGGCCCAGGCTCTGCTCCGGGGGGCCCAGCAATGGCACCAGAGGAACGGGCAGGGACTGATCCCAGGAAGTTCCAGCTGGACAGGAGGCAGAACTTCTTCCCTGGGCAGTGACTGAGCACTGAACAGAGACCAGAGAGGGTGTGGAGTCTCCTCACTGGAGATATTCCAGAACCATCTGGACACAATCCTGTGCCGTGTGCTCTGGGATGGCCCTGCTGGAGCAGGGAGGTGGGACCAGATGAGCCACTGTGGTCCCTTCCAGCCTGAACCATTCTGTGATTCTGTGCCCCCGGTACAAGCATATTAATACTATGTTTTGGAGTAAAAGGGAGGTTTCCTTGAGAGGTGGAAAGACCTGGAGTTGTTGAATTGGAGGAAGGGATACCTCTGAGCAAGGCATAGAAGAGAGCAGCCTTGCACTACCAACAGTGCACTGAGAGGATGAAGCAAGGGACACTGATCATCAGTTGATAGAGGGGACATTCCTACCATATGCCATGAAAATAATATCTCCCCAGTATGATAAAAAAGCACAGGAATGGGATGCCTAGAGAGGTAATGAAATCTCCATGCTTTGAAGTTTTTAAGACCTCACTTGACAAAGCTCTGAGCAACCTTGTCTGAATTCCGTATTGACCCTGCCTTGAGTAGGAGTTTGAATCAGAAACCTCCTGGGTCCTTCCCCACCTGACTGGTTTTGTGAGTCTGTGAAATAGAATGGGAAATCCTCTCCTGATAGCTATGGTATATCCATTATCAAAATATCTCAGGAACCTCTGCAGAATAAACTTGGAGAAGACATTGTGCAAACTCTTAATTCCATGAGTGAAGAAGAGCTACTGCAGTGATCTACTAAACTAGTGCTGACACAGCTTTTCCTGGTGCTGGATCCCTGTCCCAGAGGGTCATTGCCCAGACCTGGAAAGGGATGTAATAAATTAGGGGCTATTGTTGGAAATGCTGTGGGCTACAGAAAATCCTGACTGATCTAGCCACCCCAAAGAGGAGCATAAACCTCTCTTCTGTGTTGGGGGATGGTGCACTGCTAGCCCAAGAGGCTCAACATCTTAAGAGAATTAGAAAATGGCTTGAGTTAGAAGGGACCTTAAAGATCCCCCATTTCAACTCCCTGCCAGGGGCAGGGACACCTTCCACTATCCCACGTTGCTCAGAGCCCCATCCAAACTGGCCTTGACCACTTCCAGGGATGGGACAGCCACAGCTTCTCTGGGCAACCTGTGCCAGGGCCTCACCACCCTCACAGGGAACAATTTCTTCCTAATATCCCATGTAAACCTTCTCTCTGTCAGTGTGAAGCCATTCCCCCTTGTCCTGTCAGCCCAGGCCCTTGTCAAGAGTCTCTCTCCGTTTTTCCTGTATGATCTCTTCAGGTACTGAAGGCCACAATGAGGTCACCATGAAGCTTCTCTCCTCCAGGCTGAACAATCCCAATTCTCTCAGTGTTTTCTCATAGGAGAGGTGCTCTGAATGTGTTTAGGGAACATTAAATGTCTGGGTAATTAACAGATGCTGGGGACTCTTACAGCTAAGAAACTCCTAAGGTGTTCTGAAACGCATTTCAGCAAGACCCCTGGGCCGGTGCTGGCTTTCCAGCTGTGTCCTGATGGGTCACTGTATTTGTTAATAAAGGATTCTGGAGGGAGTCAAAGTCCGTATTTCCCAGTTCCAGAAGCCCTCCTTGGCTGTGCCAGCCGTTTTCTGCCCTGTGGGATCATGGCTGCTCCTTGCAGACCTTCTCTCTGTTCATGCACAAACCAGGAACATGGTGCAGCTCCTTGACAGTGATGTCCTGCAGCTGAGGGCACAGGTTTAAGTCCCATCTGCTTTCAGTAGTAGCCACTCCTTGGTGCTGCTCTAAACTAAGGTGATTATTTTGTCTGACTTCTGGTTTTCAGGGCATTTCCCCTTATTTGTCAGGATTAAGTTTGGTTTGGGAAGAGCTGGACTCCATGATCCTTGTGGGTCCCTCCCAAGTCAGGATATTCTGTGATTTGATGATGTGACCTTTTTTAATGTCCGTCTCAGGTGTTGCTCATTGGTTGAGCTTTTCCCATTCTGCAGTTGTGTGCTTTGGAGGATCAAGGTATCCCATCCACAGTAAGAGCCAGTATTTTGCAATAAAACAGGATTATTTTCCCTGGACTTTGTAGTCCCTGATACAGCTGTTAATGAGCTCATTGCATTAGATGCTGTTGGTTGGCAGTAGACCTTTATGCAGCATCCTAATAAATCACATTCTAGCAAGGTCTGTTCTTCCCCTGGAAGGGAAGAAAGGGAAGCCTAGATAAACTAACTTCAACATACTGGAAGTTGGTGAAAGGATTAATATTCCCAGTATCTAAATGAATCTGGTCTGATGCCTTAGGTTTTAACTTTTATATTTTTCAAATCCTGTACTGCTTAGTGTGTAGCTCTGAAGTTTCGTGTGGCCTGTGAGCTGCTGTTCTCTCGTGCTGGTTAGACATAACAAACCTCTCTAGGTTTCCATATCAAGGACACCAGGCCCCAAAATGTGTAAACTAAAAGCCTCTGAAGGGGGGAAAACTTGGGGTAATTACATCATTAACTGAAGTTATAATTGGAGAATTAACCCTGATATGCAAATGAACCAAACTTATAAAAGTGTGAAGAACCCGCGACTCAGGGTCCGTCTTTGGTGGAGCCTTTTGACTGCCCAGGGTGTACCTTTGATGGCCCTTCAAATAAACACCTACCTTTATTCTCTTATTTTGTCTAGTCTGTGTGCTTTAGGTGGCCACCTTAGGCATCAGGTCTATAGATATATTGAAGTGATGAGTGTCATAGAAAAATTAATACAGAAATGAATGGTTTTCTTGGTCTAGCAGAACTTGAACTGTGTGGCATAATAGCTTGTAAGACCACCAGGTAACAGAGGTGCAAAAAAGATTTTGAAGAGTTTTCTCACTCATCCCTCAAGTTCACGAAAGAAAGCAGTGGCCCTTCATACAAAAATAGTGTATAAGTAATAAAAGAGCCTGTCATAATACATCAGAGGGTTAGAAAACATTGCTATGGCATTTTATCATTTTAAATTCTTGAGTTTGGGAAAGTAAAAATGTTCATTTATAGAAAATCCTTTCAAGACTGTATCTCAAATTAGACAGGTAAGTCCATATTAGATGTCTGTGCAAGTATTTTTAATTTGAAAGACATCATTTTCACTGACTTAAGTAGGAGCCTTGGGTTTCAATTTAACAGGAATATTCTGAGGTACTGCCTGCAGCCTTCCCACCTTGAGGTCAAGGTTTTAAAGAGCCTGCCCTGTATCCCAGCATTCAGATCCTTAATAAATCCTCTCATCTGGGGTGACACATAATTTCCCAGGTTGGCACTGAATTGCAAATAAGTATTGTGATTTTCTGTCAGGTTTTACATTAATTTTGTAGTATTCTTGCCTCAGCTTATTCGTGAGAATGATCATGTGAGATAAAAACCTTTTAAAGCACCGACTGTGTGCCATCTTCAACTCCTCTGCTTTTAACAGTGCCTCTCACTCTATTGTAAGAGAAAATTTGATGTGACATAATTTGGCTTTGGAATTCCACACTATTATTCTTTTCCTTTATAACTGCTGCGTGACTGCTAAGTATTGTTCTTGTACTGAAGTCAGGCTCACTAAAAATAGCTCCCAGGTTCTTGTCCTCTCGTATTTCCTCTGTCTTCTCCAATCTTGTTCATTTTTCCTGAGCTCTCCAGGATACCTACCAGCCTACTTCAGTTTGCTCCAGCCTACAGGTGACATAAAAAAATCTAAATTAAGTAACCTGTAACCTCCGTAACCTCTTCTCTGTCTGCTCTGAGTTCTTACCCTGACTTTGTGCTTATTATATAATTTCTGCTAATCTTTCCAGCAAAGATACAGATTTTGGTGGGTTTTTTTCTGTTGTCTTCCAATCAGTAATATTATAGAATGTATTTGGACTGTTCTATGTTCCAATTACTTTGTTGCTTGGCTGTGCTTTCTTTTATTTTTATTTTTTTATTAAATACATTATTTTATGTAATCCAACCTACTTGTCACATCCTGTGCCGTTCCTGTTCATGATTTCAGACCAATATGGAAATTTGTGGCTTGTCAGATTTATTCTTTTAATCTTTTTTTTTCCTTTCTCTAGTTCGAGACAGTACATTCTTTAGCAGTTTCTTAAAGGACATTTAAGGGCACATCTTCCCACCAGCTGTTCTCCAGGGATTTACCTGCCTTGGGATCTTACTGCTGGTTCTCTGAGACTGCAGATACCTAATTTCTGGAAATACAGTCCTTTCTTTCTCACTGGATACCCAGTTCTCACCATCTCCTCAGCAGAAGTCAGGAACAGGATTTTGACTTGCTTTTTGTGCCCTGGGACAGGGGATGTGGTCTGGGATCTTTTCTCTCAGTATTTTGTCTCACTTCTGATAAGGCAAAATCCTTGTAATTCACAGTTATCACAGGATCACTGATGCTGGAAAAGACCTCCAAGGAAATAAGCAAAACTTTTCAATGTTTCAAATCCACATTTACCACAGGCATAGCACTTCCAAATAAAATGCCAAATGCTGTAATAGAGCAAGCTGTAAAGAACAACTTAGCAGCAGATAAATTCTTGCTTTACATACCAAAACATATTTACTATTTTGTATTGCTCATTGACTGATTTTATGCTTTCTAAGGCTAAACAGCATCTTAATTAGAAGAAATACTAGTAGAAGCTAGTTGGAATTTAATGCATATTAAATTCTAGCTAATTCTTTTGCTTGCTTTCACGTTCTGTATTGTGAGTAATTATGCAAATGAAGCCTAGGAAAAAAATTTATTTTTTTTTTCCCTGGAAGTATTAATCTCACCCTAATGCCAAAGATGAAAGAATGAATAAAATAATGTAACTCTTGCTTTTATTGTCTCACCACTGGGATTGTCATCTGTCAGATGCCTAAATTTACATCCTCTCTCCCAGCTTTTTCCTTCCTTTCATTGTTACTCATTAAAGCTTTTCATAATCTTGACAAAGGAGGAGCTGCTTGGTCACGATGCAGGAAAACACCACAACTTTCTTAGTTTCATCTTGTTATCTCTCACTTTTTTCCTAAATACATCTTAACTTACAGACCTTTTAAGAATTCACTTTCTTACGGTTAAAAGCTTCTGAAAGAGAAATTGTGTCAGTTACTGAAGAAAAATAATCCTCTAATACTTCATTCTACCAGGTTTATATGAGATCCTAACGGCTTCCGAGATTTCTCCCACCTTCATGAGGACCTGACCTCAGGAATGACCCCCCAAAAAACCACAGGAAGGATTCTCCTCCCCATTCAGTCATCCCCTGCCTGTGCCAGGTCTGCCCTGCTCCAGCTCCAGCCTCACCTGGCACATCTTCTCCATGCAGAAAACAGGGAGCACGGCTCTCCCTAGGAGCAAGCCTCACAGGGAGGGATTGCTGTACCCACCAGGCATGGGTCCAGCATTTGTGACTGCAGAGTGGCAAACTTGAGCCTCACTTGCCTTTTCAAGCTAATTTACCTCATTAGTCTGCTCACTGATGAATTTGCCATTACTGACTACATCTTAGTTTATTTTTTTTGGCATATCCTCTATGGCAGCCCTTTATTTATCAATAAAGCTTCCCCAGAGGTGTTAAGTGGTAGCAAACTTCCCAGAGACCTCCATGGGCAGCTGACATTTCTCTTTTCCCAGATCAATTGTCACATCACCCTCAGCTGGGAGGGGAGTAACAAAATGTGCTAAAATGATCAATAATCATGGATTGTGTAGAGAGGACACAATTTCCCCTTAAACTCAGTGTTGCATAAACACAGTCATTGTTGAACAAGTTACTGCTGTTCACACTTTCAAGTAGCCAGTTTTATTTATTACTCTACAATTACAATTGTGGTTTTATTGTATATAGCTGTAAATTTTTCATTCATTCCTCAAGTTCCACGATGGCTCCATTTTTAAAAGCCTGAGGCAAAGAGAAAGATAAATTTTAATTCACCTGCCTTTCGCTGCAAGATTGTGCCATACTATAAACTTTCTATTACTTTCTGGTCAAAACCTAACTGCCAGAGGCACTGGGGTACTTGTCTGAATTTTAGGGGCTCTTCAGTGTCTTGCACAGCAGATACTCAGTGACAAATGACAGTGGCAAAGGACCTGTGTCATCAGTAGCAAAACATCAGTCTTTGTGTGCCTCAAATCTTGCCTGTTTACTTATCCAAATACAGTTACAAAATTTTTGCTGGCATTTTCACCAGCCCTGATTTCCCTGGCCAGTTTCTCTACATTTAATCCAATATTTCATTTCTTGCAGCAGCTTTTCCCAGGTTAAACCAGTGGTTCTCAAGGGTTTGCATTCTCTGGAGTGGTTATGAGCCCTGCTTGGAGAGGAGGAGCTTGCAGTGAGAATTGAATCAGAAATACAGAGGTCAGGGCACAAGCTGAGGTGGGAATTCCTGTTTGAAAGCCCTCTGCAAAGCTCTCTGCGTACCTTGTTCAGGGAAAACTGGGAAAAGATGAGTCACATTGGCAGCTTCAGAGCTATTGCCTTGATCCCCTCTTGCCTAATCTTTTATAGAAGATGCATTTCTTTGCTGTGTACTTTTGCTGTGGCTGTTACATCTGGGGCTGGGTGTTATGTGCTGCTTCCCCGGAAGGAGCAAGTCACCTCTGAGACTGCAGTGCAGGCAGCTGCAGGAATTTCTATCATCAGGGCACCCCTGGCAAGAGAAGTAGATGAGTGTGTGCCCCTCCTCTGGCTCTGGATGGGCTCTGGGTTAATTCAGCCTCCTTTGCTGTGGTATCCATTCCATAGGTAGGGCGCGAGTCCAGAAATCCAATTTATCACTGTTCCACGGCACATTTCACAGCCAAATAATCCTGGGAGTTATGAGGTGGGACCTGTGGGGTCAGTTCTTAATGAACACCAGTTGTCCTTAGCTGAGGGAGATGGGGAAAACTGAAAATTGGCTGGGATGCCTTCCCTTGAGACCTGGTGCTTCTTCTATCGTGTGACTATGGTGTTATCAGCTAAGGACTTGTCCTAAATAACATCATTTTCCTCCCCCCTATTTTTGCTTCCCTTAAAAAATGAAGATTAATGCAATTTCCCTCGTTTATTTAATTGATTATTTGCCTTGATAATACTTTGCAATTAGAATGTCAGAAGAAAAGCTTTAAATATTGAAGTCTGCAGGTTGACCTTTAATTCTGGTCTTTGGAAAGAATTCAAACTTCCTTGCTGATGGCTTTAATTCATTGATGCATCTTAATGGAAAATTGATTTTTTTTCTCCATAAAGATCACATTTACATATAAAAAAGAGAAAATTACATTTTAAGAAAAGATTTGCTAACAAAATGGAATTTTTATCTTTGATGTATGCCCTGGGTTTCAGGATTGGAAATAATTTTCATTAAGGAAAGGGTCATGATAATGCTGTGTCTTCTCCTCTCAATAAAGTCTGCTATATTGCAAGGAAGTGAGAGATAATTACTAGACATTATCTACTCTTGCTTGACAGAAAACTAACATAATGAGGTGAGGTCTCTATACTTAAAAACTAAAAATTTGGGGTAACATACTCAGGTACAAATGGGACGTTGTTCAGGGAAGTTGGCTGGGTTACTCCTAATTTTCCTTTGCTGCAGACCTGTCCCTGTGAGTTTCCACAGGACACTCACCACAGCAGGACCTTTCCAGTCTTCTGTATCTGGGTTAAAAAGTCTCATTGTCGCAGCTTTTAACATTTGGGTTTCCCTCCTGTAGGTGGGGCTGCCGTTCCACCAACAGCTGTGATGCAGATTTGGGCAGATGTGCTGGAGAGCCAGCCTCTGCTCAACTGCGATGGCCAGCAAGTAACCACCTCCTCTAGCAAACCAAGCAATGCAAAGTGACCATAGCTTTAAAATATTTTGTTTTATTAAATGTTTCAAATAACATAAACATCATATTAACAATTTTATGGCTGAGGTTCACATAATTTGTGGTTTTATCTGATTTGAGAGCTCAAAAGATTATGCCTTAACATTAGAAACTCTGTAATTAAGATTTATAACAGGAAGTTGTCTCGTAGCTAACAAGAGGGTAGAAATAGCAGATAGAACAGTAGAAACTGGACAGTGGGAGAGTACATATTTTACTATAAACTGGGGTCTGCCAAGATCATGTAAGGGCAAGAAACCTTTTGTAAGTGGCTTCATGTTCATCTGAAAAAACAATTCATAGTTGGCTTTTAAGCAATAGAGAAAAGTGGGATAGTACATCTTTAATTATTCCCCAAATACGCTTTACTTCTTGGATTTTAATTCTCTTAAGTAAATCTGTACCACTTCCATACCAATATTTAGCACCATGTAATGGGGTGTTCACCACTTACCTTCTGGGGAATGTTATTTGCTCTGTGCTAGAATAAGGGGTCCAATTGTACTAAAATTGTACTGAAAGTTCATCCTTGCTTTCAGCGGTAGAACGTCAACGCTGGAAGAGCAACAGCATGCTTTCAACCATGAAGCTGTAGCTTATTTACAAACAAAAGGATGCCCCCCTCCCTCTTTTCCCAGTTGCTTATTCATGATAATGACTCGATTAACAACTACAGGTTAGGTTCCCTTTACACTGGAAATGAGGGTATGTTTGAATCACTTCGTCGTGAACTGAAGTGGAACAGGGCACGCCAAACAAGCACAGCCTGGCATTTCAGGATGAGCTCCACTGCTTTTGCCACGTCTGTTGTCTGGTGCTGGAAGATGCAGCTGTACACACAGGCAGATGTTCTCATATTTCCTTAGAAAATGCAAAAGAACACGTTTCTGCAGGAGGTGGGTGATGGGCCAATAACCTGTGATTTATCGGTGTGTCTGTTACCTCTCCCTCCCTACTGTGGAATAATTGTTTCTTAACAAGGAACAGAGGAGGGTAGAGGGGTGAGAAATTTTATTTTTTTAGTAACAGACATGCTGGAGATAAACAGCTTTGGCTGTCATTCAAAAGGCAGTTAAAACATGGATAAATTGTAGGGATTTGTTGTGGTTTGTTTGTTTGTTTTGTTATCACTGTTTAATTAAAAAAAGATACTTGTTAATTGCAAGCTTCTGCCCGTTGCTGACAGTGAAATGATATTCAGTGTTTTCTTTCAGATATTTTCCCCAAGGCTTGGGTTTCTTCAGAGCACAAACAAATCCACTGAGGAGCACAAAGTAAACCATCAAACATCAGCCACTGCTTGAGGTGAGAACAAGTTCTTAGGCCCAGCTCCCCATGACGACAGTCACAGCTGGCTCTCAAGGGCCACTGCCACACATCAGCCCCTGCTCTGAGGCTTTCTGAAATACGTCCGTGCTTCAGACAATCACCTGGAAACATCTCAAGCCACAAGAAAATGGATGAAAGATTCAAGTTCCCCTGCATGTTACGGGTGTGTTAAGACAAGCGAACAGCTTGATCTGCCCCAGGCAAGGCCAGAGCTCTGGAGCCAGCTGCTGGCAATGCTGTGTGGGCTGTGAAAGGTCTCCAGAAGAGCAGACACCATCTGCAACAGCTCTGTTTTTCCAACCCAAGCAGCTCCTGCTGTTTTTTCAGGGCTAAGTAGCCACTTTTCTGAGGCTGCTTCCTTCAGCAAAATGCTGAAGAGCCTTAAAATGTCACACCATCATTGTTCTGAGTGAAGCACCTTTTTGTGTGTTCAGAAAACCAGGTCTGGATATGCTCAGGGGAGCAAAAAGTACACCTCGGACTTGTTGGGACAATACAGCCTGTGCACACAACTGTGAATGCCTACAGGCATATTGTCAGGAATGCCTGGCATGAGCAGGGAAGGGGAAGGAAAGGTGGGACACTATTCTCAGGAGAGCTGACTGATGTAGGTAGGTGTAGAAGCTCTGCACCTTTGACTTTTCTGAGACCCAAGCTTTTGTCTGTCACGTGCACAGCCCAAAACTTATGATCCCCTTTACTGTTGCTTCCCTTTTGTCCATAAGGCAGGCACTTAAAAAGACTTTTCAGGATATGAGTTAAAAGTATTTCCTAATTGTTTGAGTGGAAGTTTGTTTCAAAGTGATCTATAGTTTTGCTTCGCTTTTTCTTTAGCCTTTTCTATGAGAGGACTGCAAGCTGTCTGATGACCTAATTATCTAACTGAGGGAATGCACTGTTCCTGGAAGAATTCCTGCAGCAACCTGCCTCAGCCCCACCAAGGTAGCAAAATACAATGCCACAACCTTCACCAAAATATTGCTGTGGCAGCACTGGACAGGGAATGTTGGTCCCCAGCCCCTGAACGCACAGCTCCAGGTTTCCCAGGCGGTGACACCTTGCAGAGCACGCCCTGAAACTGGAAAACAAACACTCAATGACCAGTTTCACTAAGGAAGCACATTTCCAAGGCAAGAGCTTCAGAAATTTGCATCTTTGTAAACTGGGTGCTCAATCTATTTAAGCACAGATCAAAAGTAGTGAGAGACAAACACAGAGGTCTGTGGCAGGCAGTGCCAGAGCCCTGCCATCCTGGACAACACATTTCTGGTCAGGTTCTGCTGCACGCATCCTTTGGCAATTGCTTGGAGCTAGACCTCTGGGGCATATGGGGGAAGATTAATTCTTTGCACCTTGAGAAAGATTTCTGAACCAGCTTGAAGGCCTCAGATAATAACCTGCTCTCGTTTTCACTGCCAAAACCAAGTATAATTTTTGAGGAATGCCAGGTTTGTAAATATTCTGCTCTTCTCAGCTCACAAAAGAGCAACTGTGTCACTTTGTTGTGTTTTTTGTGTAGCATTACTTTTTCAGACAGCTGGCATGACACAAGACTAGAAAAACTGAGTGCTGCATTGTTTCAAAATCTAGCTGCTTTGAAGACTGATCATCTTAAAAGTGCTTATTCAGTGTTATCCGAATAAAAAGTATTTTGGTGTTAGATTTGACTCTGAAAATCTGACAACACAGTAATTTGTTGCTGTTGTTGCACCAGGTACTTTGAAGAAGGCTCTCTCTCTCTGCCCCCACAGGAATTTATAATTCACTACAAGAAACAAGGATCTTCAATAGCCATGAGCATTGGGAAGGTCCTTGGCTTCCTTTCTAAATTGCAGTTTAATTCTAAAATTCTGAAAAATTAAATTCTGAAAATTCTAAATTGCAGAACAAAGTGCATTACCTTCACAGTGCATGACCGTTCTTACAGAGAAGTGAAAGAATCACAGAGCTGTTTAGGTCAGAAAAGACCTTTAAGATCATCAAATCCAACATTTAACCTATTCTCAACAAAAACAAGTTTCAGACTTTTTAATGCCTCCTGACAGGAGCAGCAGAAGAACAGGCCCAATGATGTTTCCTCCATGTGTGTCTTTAAACTTTCTTTGCCAGTGGAAATGATCAACTGCAAAGTGATCTAGCTGTAGTGAAAGTCCAGCATCAAGCTGGTTTTGAGCTACAGGGAGAGAGATTTCCTGCAGGGGAAAAAAAGACCTATGCCTAAAAAATAGTGAAGAGTTTCTGTATTTTTCTTCCAATTTTTAAGAAGTCTTCTCTTCATTCTCAGGGTTAATACAGCATTTTTCAAGACCCCAAAAATGTTCCAAGCAAATGTGATAAATGCAAGACCAGGAATTTTTTAATAGACTGAAACCTTAACCAGAGGAAGAAAAGAAGACCTCTCTGTAAGAAAGCAGCTTGTGATGAGCAGAGCTAACACAGATGCATGAATTCTGTGTGTGTCTTCAGGTATGGCTTGAAAGCATCAGTCCTCAGCAGCAATACAGGACGAGATCTGAAAACAGTTCATGTGTTCGCTGGCCTCATGTGACTGATCTTTCCCCCTCCTAAGTTTTGAAAAACTGAGAAGGTGCCATCTTGTTTTTTCAATAAGGTACCATTTCACTGAATGAGAATGAAGGAACAGCTGCTTTAGGAAGACCTCTTACAGGTTAATTTCCTTGGCTGGGTCTTCTCCGGTGGCAGCCTTTTCTTCCAAGGTCGTGCTTTAAATTTGCCTCTTTTGAGGAAGAAGATGGGCTTAAGATAGCCTAAGGAGTAGTACGTGGGAAGACAATGACTGTGGTTAATCCTTACTCTTGCACATCAGACTCTAGATGAGGGGTCCCAGCTTGACCTGTTCCTAAAGCTTCAGTTATGGCTTTAAAAATTGGCCTGGTCGTATGGAAGAAAGATCACCATGTATTAAAGCATTAGTTAAAATTAAACAGGTGAGCGTATAACAGTGCACAATAAATGCCAGCTGCTGTTGGAGGGAGTGGATTTTTCTGCTACTTTCAGACCCCGATGCCCACAGTTGCTGATTAGAGGAGATGGAGGTCCTTCTGGAAGAGGCTGTTTGCTGATGGATGGCTTCAGTGCCTGAGAGTGCTGGATGCCCTGAAGTAGGACAGGAACTTGTAGCAGAGGCTCACCACAAAGTACCAGATGTTTCGAGCCATCTGCGACCTCGCGATGAAGATGCGCCAGATGATCACGAGGAGGGTGGTGTTGAATGCGTATCGGATGTTCCTCAGCCTGGGAAAGAGGCATCTTATCAAGAAACACACAAACAACAAGAAGCTCACCAGCCCCCTGCATTTCCTACAGGTTATTTGGGAAGAAATCCTATTTACAAGTGGCACTTGGGCTTTTTGCCATTCCTGTTTTAGGGGAGACACTGTGCTGGAGTCCTTGGTCTTGCCAGGGACTGTTCTGAAGCTGGAGCACAATGAATAGTTCATGGGATAGGTGGAAGAGCTGTACTGGAATTCTCTCTTGTTCTGTACTCTCATTTCAAACCTGAGCAAAGTCATATGGAGAGGTTTTTCTTTAGGACAGTCTGTGTCCAAAACTTTCTGCTTTGGTTTCATATACTGGTTATTTCTCACTTTGCAGGAATTGGGGCAGGCTAGAGACAACTTCATAGGAGTTGATGAGCAAGGTTCTCTTATTTGGGTGAAACCTTGTCTTTAGAGTTGTGAAATTACATAACGATCATAAATGGTCTTCACTGTTGCAACACTGCAGCACTGGGATTTTTTATTTTTAGGGGGGGAGTGGGTTAGTTTACAGCATCAATTTCAATGGTATTACTGAGTTTTTCAGATCCTCATGATCCTGTCTTTCTGTCAAGCAAAAGTTTCTGCAGTTCTCTAATTCTCATGTTCCCAGTGCTTGACCAAGGGAAAAAAGACACCTAAAGCCCTCAAGACTTGTTTCATTTTTATAAGAGCCCTTTTTTTCAAGGTAAAGTTTATCCCTGCACCACAGCACACTGTCTGAGGCAGTCAGTAGTCTGTTCCTGAGATCCTTATAAACCTCCTAAAAATGATCCATGAATGATGAACTTGTTTAGGATTCCTTGTTATGGCAAACTATTCCCTTATTTTACGTTTGCAAATACTGACAAAGCGCTGCGATAAGAATTAAGTTATTTATCTCCATTTTAACCAATGATAATTTTGCAATGTAGCTAGAATTATTTTCCCCAAAGGTAGCCAGGAGCTTTTATCCTCGTCCCCTGGGTGTGACTTACTTCCGTAGATGCTGCTTTGCTGCTGGAATGCCAGCCATGTCCTCATTTAGCAAGTACTTCTTAGCACCTATGCAGTAGCTCTCGATGTACTCTGACCAGTGCAGCTGGCGAACATCGAAGTTGTATAACTGGGATTTAAAGACAAAGAGCAAAAGTTGAACGCCAGAGTTCAAAACCAGTTCACTTGAAGCATCAATTCTTCATTGATCTCTGTTCCTGACAAGGCCCTCTCTCTGAGATTCTCAAAGCCACTGAGTTCCCAAGCACTGCCAGACTGTGTTTCACAGTTGCTGATTAATGTCCCACCCAGCTGGGAATCCGGGCAAAGCAAGCAGAAATGTAGTGCTGGCTGGCAGAAAATAAAGGTGTTTATCTTTCAGGTTGCAACTTTTCCATAAATACATGTATTGGTACACACAAACACAGAGAATCATGGAAGAAAAATGGCATTCCGCACAGGCAAACGGATTCAAATGAAAACTTCCATGCAGTTTTAACATGTCACTAGAATTATGCGTAAATAAATTAACTGGACATTGAGTCAACAGGTGTCTCTGCATCAGTGTTACTCTCAGCTGTGCTGCATTCTCTTTTGGCAGCTAGATCAACAGAAGTCCAGGATAATGGGTCACTTTGGTGTTTGGCATAAACACAATCTCATTGCAGAGCCAACTACCCCAGTTCATTTTAGGTATTCATACTGGACAAATTGTTAGCAAGCTCTCAGGCATCTTAGAGCAAAGAAAGGCTTTGAAGGGACAAAGAAGTTTTCACAGAATAGGTTGGGTTGGAAGCGACCTGAAAACACTCTCCTGTAATAAATGGAAAGCTCCTGAAATAAATAAATTATTTCAGGTTAAAATCACTTCCAATCATCTAGATATCATTTAAAAGCTCAACAATACACTGAAAAAAATAATTGCTGGACATGAACAGAATCTGAGATTAGCAACCCATATTCAAGACATATTTACCTTTTTGTCCTCTGTGTTAAGGTGACTCATTAACATATTCATATTATCTGAAGACCAGTTCCAGGACTGGGTGGAGAAATACTGCAGGAGTGTCATAGACTTGTGCAGCCGATTGATGATCTTCATCATTCTGAAACAAAGGGGGAGCATCAGAGGTGAGTACAAAGTCTGACCTTATGCAGAAGCTGCTGGTTTGTGTTTTCACCAGTCCAAGTGAAACATTGCAATTCCTCCTGAGCACTGCCCTGCTGCTCACTAGGCTGAGAACTTGCTCAGCAAGTCTGAACTGCTCCAGCTGAGCCCTTGAGCCTAAAGCTACCCAGCTTTTATTGTTGGCTCTAATGCAGGTGCAAACGTGTTTGCCACTGATGTGCAGCTCACTGGTCTGACCTAAACAAGGGCTGGAAGCTGCATCTATCTCATGTACCACTATAAAAAAAAGAGCCCATCTGAGCTAGGATGAAGTCTGCACCACAAAGGTGCAGTGCCTCTGTTCCCAAGGTGGATACTTCTCTTTCTGCCACAGGAATTCTCTTCTGTTCGCAAGCCTGAGTCGCGTACCGAAGCAAGGCTCTGATTTTTGGAATTAGCTCCAGTACAGAGGTGACCACATCTGCAGTATGGACACTGAGCTTAGAAGTCATTTGCTCAACTTCAGTTTTCAGACAGAACCAAAGAATCACAGAGTGGTTTAGGTTGGAAGGGAGCTTAAAGATCATTCAGTTCCACCCCCCTGCCATGGGCAGGGACACCTTCCACTATCCCAGGTTGCTCAGAGCCCCATCCAGCCTGGCCTTGGACACTTACAGGGATGGGGCAGCCACAGCTTCTCTGGGCAACCTGTGCCAGGGCTTCACCACCTCACAGGGAGGAATTTCCTCCTATCTAATCTAAATGTACTTTCTTTCCATTTGAAACCATTACCCCTCATCCTATGATTACGATCCATTATAGAGTCCCTCCCCTTCTTTCCCACTGGTGTGCTTGAAGCACTGAAAAACTGTTACTAGGTTTTCCTGGTGCCTTCTCTTCTCCATGCTCAACAGTCCCGGCTCTCTCAACCTGTCCTCAGAGGAGAGGTGCTCCAGCCCTCTGACCGTCTTTATGGCCCTCCTCTGGACCCACTCCACCAGCTCCATGTCTTTGTTGTTGTGCTTCAGGGGCATAACTGCTTAAGGACTTGGGAAATGAAGGTTCAGGTCCTCTCATGTGTCTTGGCCTTTTCTTATTAATTTTTTATATAAAAAGTGGATGACAGTAATGCCATCCTACCCTGCAGGATTATTTTAGTTGTCCCAGTGGTCATGAGTACAAAAAGCCTCTGGCAGTTGTTTTAAAGTGTGATGTACAGGGCTCGGTCAATTCTGAGAGGACACCACGTCCTCTCAGACTGGGCAAGGGCAAGAGAAAGCATTAAAAGGCTGATTTTTGTGGAAAACAGAGCTGTTTTCATGCGAAATTTTGAGCTGCCCAGAGGGTAACACAGTTGCTGTGACAAATAAAAGGCAGCAGTCTGGGGGAGAATGGTGCCAGGCTGGCCTCTCCCCACGCAGACGTGACTGCCACGGCGATAAGCACTCAGCACAGCACAGAAAGACACAATGAGTCCATCAGCTCAGAGCAGAACTGTGCAGCTCACCCAAAGCAACTGGAGAGAGCACTAAAACCTTAGATAGGCACTCCTTCTTAAAGGGGCTTTAATTTTAGAAGCAAAGCAGACCATCAGATTAAAGGAGCCTTCATTCTGAATAATTATGTGCACATTGACTGAATGCAGTTTATCTGAACTGCTTTAAAATTATTTCAGATTAATCTTCCTGTGCTGGGCAAGCACCATGGGGCAAAGCTTTGCGAATATTTTAATACATTTCAGGAACTTGGGGAAAAAAAAAAAGTATGCAGCTAGATTGCAAAGATCTGAAGCTGCCCCTCAAGCTGACTCGCCAAAATGTTTAAAGTTCTTAGGACTAAAGGAAACTGCCAGAAAAAAGAAAGGATAAGAGAATCAACTCTTTAATATATGGAAAAAATTCTTCCCTGTGAGGGTGGTGCGGCCCTGGCACAGGTTTCCCAGAGCAGCTATGGCTGCCCCATCCCTGGAAGTGTCCAAGGCCAGGTTGGATGGGGCTGGGAGCAATCTAGGATAGTGGAAGGTGTCCCTGCCCATGGCAGGGGTGGAACTGGATGATCTTTAAGGTCCCTTTTAATCTAAACCACTCTGCGATTCTATGATCTGAAGAGGTGTGTGTGAAAACTGTGTTTCATGTCAACTGCCTGAGCTCAAATGTTACCACATTCAGAACACTGACTAATAATTTGTATGAAGGAAAGGTCCTTCTGAGTAGAAACATGGCAAAGATTTCTTACAGGAAGTTTCATCCTCCACTGTGGAGGAATAAATCAAGTATTAGCTCTCACCGTAGCCACACTTCAGACATGGATTTTATCTTCTACAAAACTGTTCACAGCAATGATTTCTGTATTTGCTCCCATACAGAGCCTTGCACGAGCAGATCCTCAGGTGAGACAGGATTGCCCCAGGAGACTACTAAGGACATAAACCACATTATGTTCCAAGTCATGGATGGAGGTGCAGCACTCACAGGAAACCATTTAGGGCAGTTTTGCTTGACATCTGGCAATTTATGTGAAACGAGCTTACACCTAAATAAGCTTCTTTTTTTATTATTTGATGTGGTTTACTGCCCTTAGACCGTAAAGGTCTGATATTCAGGTAGCTGGGAAAAGAAGAAACAATGAGCTGCTACTATGCTTTCTACCACATTGCAGCAATACCTGGATGAGCTGAAGTAGTGTGTAAAAAGAAAAGGAGAATTTTATATAAGAAAAAACAAAACAGACTTGGAAAACTCACAGCTTCATTGGTGAGCCATCTTTGCTGAGGCTGCAAATCTTAAAGTTCAGAAGATCATGCTGAGGTCTGTTTGACATTTAACTACAGCATTGCAGGCAGTGTCCACTGGTTAATTATGCCAATCAGCTTCATGAAAAGAAATGTCAATTGTAATGGCAGCGCCAAGATCTCACTGCTGCCCATTTCAACAAAGATTGGAGATTCCAGCCTCATTTTCAGTTTACCTCTATTTCTAGGGTAATTCTTTCCTCCTGGATAACTGGAAGTTTTGACAGACCAATTTTCCTCCATAGCAGAATGTCAGGGATAAATCAGAGCAATGCCAGGGATTTCCTTTCAAACAGTTGAAGCCAGCTTTCTAGCTAGCTAGAGGAGCACAAGAGCAGCTGACATCAACACAGTGCTGGCATCCTGTTCTCACACTGCACAATAAATCCTCCTCTGTGGTGGCAGGGAGTAAAGGAGGACAATGTCTGGAGTAACATTACTTACAAGAGGATTCCTTCCACATGGGACATGGATATTGGTGTTCCTCCAAGCCACACCACTGCCAGGGCTCAAATACCACCTGTAATGGTGAACTGCCCTCCTAAATAAAATTAGAATTTAATCATATTCAGAAACAACTGCTTCCTAGATTTCAGGCCAGTGCTGGAAACAGATACTTTGGCATCTGATTTATGGGGGGGGAAAAAAAATTAGCTGGTATGTTCTAAACCTTGCCAGTCTCAAGTCCTTATGCAAGCTCATGCCAGATAGGGGTGATCCCATTGGAAAGTTGAAGTGGTAGAGATCTGGATACAGAGAAGACAGAAGACTGCCAGTCCTCCTCTGCCTTAGGAAGCTCTGAAGCATGTAAACCTGAGTTTAAAAGATGTGCTGTTCTCCAGGTGGTGGGAAGGGTGCGAGCCCTAGGCTGTGCTTAGCTACAGCCATGCATTTTCCTCATTTTCCTCAAGACACGGAGACGGGAAGAAGCTGAAGGACTCCAGTTCTCATTGGTGGTTCGAGCTCTGCTCTCCACAGGAGTGGCAGGCTTGCAGGAGGCTGAGGGCACCATTCCTTACCTGGGCTTTCTCCCCGTGAGCCTCATGTACAGGTCGTAGAGGATGGCGGGCGCCTTGTGGCTGACAGTGATCCAGTACTGGTTTATCAAGTAGCTGGAGGTCATGTGAGCGTTGGGTGTTCGGAAGGCCTGCTCCAGAGGGTTCCTTTTGAACGTGGACATGACGTACTGCCCTGCAGGGGAACAGGCATTTGTCACTGGCAACCACTCACTTCCAGCTGGGCCCAACCACGGTACTTCACATCTCCAGCCCACAGCTCTTTGAACTGTGTCACCAGAGCCTGGACATGCTTTTGTCCCTTCTGCCATGACAACTGATGACTCCATCTATTGCCTATTTGAAACCCAATCCTGCTCCAGACTTAACAGTGGCAGACAAAAATCTCCTTGCCAAAGCACCACGACATAAAGGAGGAAAAGCAGGCAGCTCTAGGAGCTTCAAGGAGCTGCAGTTCTGCTTTCACCTGCAGCAGATGTAGAAAAAATTGGTGAGTGCTAACATTTCTTTGGATCACTGAAAGCAAACTTTGATCTGCTAGCATAAAATAAAAATGACATTTCTAATTTTCAATCAGATTTTCCAAAGGGCTGATGTCTGAGTTAGTCTGTCGCTTACACACACAGGGTGATACCTTTAAAAAGACTTCATTACATCCTTTCAAACCACATCTCACCTGTACCACCAAATGTCTGCCTGTTTTCAGAAGACCTCTGGATGCTCTAAGGCACCAAACTGTCTTGCATTTTTAACTTGAAAACAAATGATAGGGTAGGAATCTTCCCTTCCCTTTGCATGTTAAGGCACAAAATATGCTGGGTCTGAGCTCTGGCAATGGCTCAGTGCCATAGAGTGGCATCTAGATGTGCATATCTGGGACATTTGCATATTGCAGAGGCTTAATAGAACTGCAGTAGTTGAGTATAAGACTGTCATCCTAGGGACTGATAAACAGATGGTGCTCCCATTCCTGAGCACCAGTGAGCTCAAGAAAGAAGAATATGTGGGCTTTTTTCACTTATCAAAAAATTGATTTGAGAGTTAACGACATCAGTCTGTGCTCATATTATAGTTTAGTCTCTAAGCTTATGTTACAAATAGAAAATCAGATGAGAATTTGCAAGCCCACAAGAAACATCCAGATCATCCTCAGATAAGCAGATTCCAATCATAACATTCAGACAGGACTCTCTAGTGTCTGTGGTCAGCTCATTACTGCACTTCAAGTAGTGACTTTCGCTGTACTTCTTCCAAGAACCCCAAACCAGAAATTTGACACCTCTAGAAACTACTGCAACAACTTAGTGGGTGGGTGATTTTTCCCCTCCAACCTCAACACAAAAATGCAGCAGCAAATCCTACAACTCAAAGGCAGGTTCTGCAGGGGGAGAATCAGACACAGATCTCACCCAGGTAGACTATCAAGAATAAACTGAACTTAATTTTTGCCACGCTGAACACGATTTTCCAGCCTGTTTTAAGGTTTAGTTTTGAGGAGAAACTGCAAAAAGTACTTCACAAAGTCAGACTAACCAGATTCACATTGCAGCAAAGCAGAATGTGCTTCTTCAAATTAAGATTTAGTTGTTTGACCACATCTTTGTAACAGCAGAGAAAGTAATGAGAAGGTAAGGGGAAAAAACAAAAACCCAAGGCACAGCATTATTTGGAAAAGAAATAAATCAGTTAAGGTTCCTTTTAACACTAGGAGTTTTTATCTGTGTCTGGAGAGCTTTAGAAGGAACCGCCTTGCAATGAATGTTTAAGCATAAACTCTCTTCTAGATCTCTTTCTCTTCCCTCCCTCCCTTCCTCCCTTCCTCCAAGCTCATCACCTTGGTACTCAAAGCGTCACCATCTCAGTCACTTCTGTTCCCAACCCTCGGCATCCTCAGCCCAATCCAGCCTCAGTTTCTGTTTGATCTTTCTCCCTGTGAAAAATCCCTACTCTGTTGTGTCCACCTGTCACTCCTACAGCAGCTCCTGGTGTCACCTGGCCTAATCAGGTAGCCCCGGCCCTCCCCTCTGCAAACCCCATGTTTGCTTTGCACTAAAATGCTCAGTCCCACACCAGCTGACTCCCAATCCCCTCCCTGGTTTCTCAGCAGCTTCCAGACACTCAGGACCCTCCACCCTGGTGACCTCACCCTGACTCCTTGAACAGAATTATGCCTATTTCCCAAAAAGAAATTGGTAGGAGACTAAATTGAGGATTCAGACTGGATGGCTGCAGTCGTGACATCTGATGCAGCAAATCTTTCCCAAACTAATTTCTTCAGCCATGCAACATCTTTAAAGGCAAAATTTTTCACTTTAATACTCCATCCTAATTCTCTGCAGCATGCTGCTCTCAGGAAAACCATGGCTACATGTGGTAGAAAGAGCTTCGTAGTGTCACCCAAAAAGAAAATTTTGCCTTCAGTCCTATCACACAGCTGAGCTGCTCATGGAAGCTGCTGCTGCTGCACCCAGATGATTTCATGGCTAAATTCACAGTTAAAGCAGAGGAACAGAATAAAATCAATGACAATGCACTAGTACAGTGCTGTTTTCACCAGTAAATTTACACTGAAAAAGGGTTAAGAAAGGCAAACCTCAGAGAGTGGTGCTATGGTGGCTTTTGCTGAAGTAGCAGCTGAAGAGCTTTGCACTCACTCCTGTGAAACAGCCACAGAAAATCTGTGACTAACCACAACATTTTATCTCTCATTAGAAAAAAAAAAAGCCAGGAACTTGGTGTGATGTTCTCAGCACTCAGCCAGTTGCTGAAACCTCTTCCCTGCTAGGCCACTTGATCAAATATAATGGTTAGGACATTTATTCTGTAAATGCAATTATGGTCCAATTCTCTGCTGACTTAGTTTGCCATGTAAATAATGCAAGGGGAAAAGCAAATCAAAGGTTGAGAGATGAAGTATTTAAAGCAGAAAGATATGAATACAGGGGCAACAGAAAGTAAACCAGGCTCTGTACATCTGTCCATGAATGCACTGACTGTACAGAGTATTTCACAGTATACAGCTGAAACAAATTCTGCTGCTTGGCTTCAGCATGAGTTTTTCTCTGCAAGGGTGTCAGAATCTGTCTCCCTTCCTTTCACCCCTGCCTTGCTTGAAGAAAAGTCAAGCATGAAAATAATTTGATTTTTTTTCCACTGACAGAACTCTCGATCAAAATACAAACTGTTCTTGAAGCCCACATGTCATCTCAACGTTTTCCTCCTCAAGTGCACACCTGTTACTTCTTTTCAGAATTTTCTGATGGGCAAGAAAGACCACTTCACTTACATAATATCACAGAATCCTAGAATGGTTTGGTTTGTAAGTGCTCTTTTCCTCACAGGACCCTCACCCATTGCAGCTGGGCCCCCCAAAATGCAGTTTGAATGGCAGACACTGAATAGTGGAAACCAATTCTTCAAAGCCTGTTTGAAGAATGCTATTGATATCTGACAGTGCAAGGAACACTGTGGATGTTATCCGTTTAAATGAGACCTTACCCATTTCTCCCCAGAAGAAAGGGTTGATTCCCCCTGTTGTGCAGTTGTACACCAACAAGTTTTTTGGTCTGGAAAACAGAAAGAAGTATCATTTTGAAATGTGAAGTAAAACTCCATTTCTTAGGGAAGGGATTACAAAATCAATCAATTTCAAGCAAATTCCCAGTTTAATACCTAACAAAGTTTGGGTTTTGTGGTGTGGAACTAAACACGGATCACACTGGTTTTATTTCTTCCTTCAACATAAGTCAAGAATTAATCAAACAGTTTTCTTGACCTAAGCCTGCCTTGCCAAGAGTGTCAAGTGATGACATCAATACAGCATTTTTCTTACTGTATACTTGAAAACTGCACAGTTTTAATTCGGTGTTTTTCTTAAAAATGCTTTGAGGGGAAAGCTCTGGTGAGCTGCTCTTCAAGGTCCTTTTAGGATCCTTATTTAGCTTACTGGATGTAGCTCTACCCTCAGCTCAGAGGGCTTACTCTGTCTTTCAAAATAAAACACTTCTGCCTTTTATTTGCCTGGGTTTGATCTCTCAGAGTTGCATAAACGTCCAGAATAATTCATGTGGTTTATTCTCTGTACTCCTACCTAATGATTAAAGGCCAGGCCAGAGGTTCACAGGAAAAGATCTTAAATCCTTAATGTCACTTCTACATACCCTTCTCAACAATGCAAAGAAGGGAGATTTTTTAGATAATATAACCTGTAAGCCCATAATATATTTATATTGTGCAGTGTTTCCCAAGGAAAACACAGAGCTTTTTGACCACGAAAACTCCAGAAGACACCTGAAAAGCAACTCAATGAAAAGGAGGCCCAACAAACCACTGCTGCAAAGCTCTTGGCCTTCAGAAGAGTGACTTCTGAGAGGCAAGAATCAGCTTCTCACCCATAGCTTTAGAAATTTCCTAACTCTAAACCCTGCCTTTATTGCTTCTTCTACACTTTCAGTCCTTGCCCACCCGGAGGGAGGAAACACCAACCAGAAAACGAATCAACCAGCCTGATGCATGGGCTTTTAATCAGCTCCTGGTTCCCTTTAAAGTGCTGGTGAAGGGACCAAATATTCCAGGTGTGTGGCCAAAGAGGGATGCCCTCCCACCTGTGCACAGCCGTGTACCACCCAGCTGCCAGCGTCAGGTTGATGGCGACGTCGACGGGAATCATGTCTGCCACTGCTTCGTTGTTGGCAATGACGGTCCGCAGGATCCCTTTGCCTGCCTGTGGGACACAGGGAGACAGGGAAACAGTCATCCACTTCAGGCTGGGCTGTGATTTAACTGGCAGGACTCCAGCAGCGTGCACTGGGGGCAGGCCAGCACGGGAGCAGTTTTTTCTGCTGCCCATTATTTGGTTTCTGTGACAACAACGATGGATCTCCCATGGATCCCGCTGTCCTGCATTTTCAGAGGAAGCCTGGAAGCGTGATGATGCCTGTGCTGTGTACAACAAGAAAAGCTGGGACTCTTAATTTAACTCAAGATGAAAGAAATACCTTAGGAAAGAAACGTATCTGAATTTGCTGATGTGAAATTCTCAGTGATGCCTGAAAGTTACATTTTCTTAAGTGACACAGGCAGACAGAGGTCTGAGTGTCCCTCAGAGACTGCAGTCACTTTGGAAATGTAGGCTTTTTGAAAAGTTGACTACCTTTCCTTTGGATGTATTCACACTCTCCTCTTTTCCCCAGCTGTCTTTTAAGCACAAAGATACAGTCAAAGGATGGCCCCTGCCTTGAAGAGCACATCACCCACCAAAAGTCAGTGAAAGGAATCAGTGAAAATACAAAGTACTGACATCCAAAAAGGAGAAATAGGCAAGAACAAAAAAATTTCACCTTGCTTTGGTTGGAAGTACATTTGTCAGGGGATCAGGCTCCCCAAAATAATACACATTTAACCTGAATGCTTATCAAGGGGTTTCCATGATGACCAATCAGGCTTTGGAGGTTCCACAGGAGAGACACGGCAACAGCATGGCAGACTGGATCAGAGAGGACAAGGCAAAATACAGAAACATGGGGGTGGAATGGGGTGAAGGAACTTTACTTGGTGTGTCAGGGATGAGGGCTGAACAGAGCACATAAGAAAAGAAACCCCAAGGTTGCAATCCAGTTATTTCTCATGTGGGAAACAATGTAGTGAAGCTGAGGAGCCAGGGAAAAAGCTGAGAGGATAAAAGTGCTAGTGAAGCAAGGAAGGAAAAAAGCTCTTCTAATTTAGATCCATGCAAAAGCAGAGGGAAGGACTGAGTGAAGGAGCAAAAGAATATCTGCTACAGATCCATCAATATTTAAAAGTTAGGGCAAAGGCAATGTTATAGCTTTTCTTAAATTATTTTCATACAACCTGAAACTCCAATTTCATTATAAAATAGATTAAGTTTTTCTACAGCAACTAAACAGGAAGTGCCTAGTTGTGGAAAACCTCTTGCCTGAAGTCTGAGGAGACAAAAAAAGTCATTAAAAAAGCATTTAAGACTTGTTATTATTTTTAAAGCACATGCCACTGGCTGGTGGTCACTGGTGGATTTTAAGGCACGCTGTATCCTCTCTTTGGGATGTGTTTATCTCTTGGGGTCTTTTTGGTGGCTGTCCCCCTCATCCTTTCCCCTTCTGCAATCAGATGTGTTTGTTACATTTCACAGCTTGCAAGTAAGAGAATACCACTTCTGACTGATTTAATTTTCAGGAACTAAGACTTCTGAGCAGTCCCATCTCATTCTTGGTGCATCTGGCAGAGGGATCACAGACTCTGACAGAGACAACAGTGCAAGATACCCCACATGGCTCACTCCATCCTCCTCAAACCTATGTCATGCATTAACTTCTGCTGCCATGGTTAGGCTCAGACACTAAAATTTAACTTGCAACATCACTATGATTTTCTTTGGGTTCTTACTACTGGTTTTTTTCAAGGGGAAAAAAAAAAGGCAGAAAGAAACAAAGGAGGCAACCAAGCTCAGCTCTGAATTTTCCACTGCTGTGAACACATGCCCACTAGAGACCACTGTATGATCAACTATCACATTTTCACAGGTACACTAAAGACCTTTCTGAGGTCTTCAAAATGAGGATGTTTGATGGATCTGCTGCAAAATGTACTCAGAGCAGCATGTGATGGTCATACACACATGGATGATTTCGAGATTTCCTACGTTTTGTATTTAACAAAGGCTTCAGGTGTAAGTTTTTTAGCTTACTTATTACACTCAAAATGGTTCAGTGGTACTTTCACCAGGTATGGCTTGGTTTCTATTTATAGATGCTGACATTTTTCTCTTTAGGGAAACAGAAGCTACTGCAAAGTGAAACCCCCAAAATAATTTCCTGCTCAGAGTCTGATGTTTCTGGACAGCCTTTCGGCTGAGGTGCTTTGGGGCCAGTCACTGTCCAGACCACAAATTAAACCAGTTGTGCCCTACAGCTTCACTGCCTTGCAGGGAGGAAGGTCTTTGCTTGTAATAGGGAACAGTGAGACAAAATGCCTTAATTACACTCCAGCGGAAATGTAATTAATTTCATTTTGTTCCTCAATCAACAAACACAGCTCCCCACAGCAGCTGGAGCAACTGTAGGCGAAAGAAACATAATTAGATTATCAAGAACAGCTTGGACTCCCATATTTCATGAATATTTAAAAGAAATGTGTCTATTTATGGAATGAAATTGTCAGACTCAAACACTGTGACTGAGGAAAAAAGTCTTTGCAAGGTCTGGAGTCCAAATTCTGCCCAAGTGACATCAAAGATCCTCTGAACCAAATCTGAATCTGGGGGATGTTCTCCCTATAGGATGAGCTTGGTTAGAAGTTGAAAGTGAGTATTTTGGTATGGAGGGACACTTCAAATGCCTGAAACCAAACCACCAAAACCACTTCCCTTTTGCTTTTTCAACAGTTAATTAAAGCAAATAAAGCTTCTCATCTAATAATCACAGTTTAAAATACATTTGGTCAGGAGAGCTGGTTGTAATGACACAAAATCAAGCATGCATCACTCAGATGTTCAAGGGTTCATTTTCAAACAACTCACCACATTCAAGCACATTAATTCATGTACTTATTCATTCCCTCCCTCCAGAAGAAAAAAGGATCTTGGGTCCCTAATAATAAACACCTTTCCCTTCTGGAAAACATCCCTAACAACTTTGTCTCTACACCCTGCATCCACTGTCATTGGTTTTTGTCTTTTTCTAGGCTAATTCTCAATGTAGTTACAGACCACATTTCATCACCCAAGAGCTCAGTGTAGATGACACGAATTTCATTGTCTCTTTATCTACTATACTGAAAAACCTCAGAGCTTCAATCCTGGACCAAAAAGCACCATCTCTTTTTCAAATCTCAGTGCATGTCTAATCTTTTATATAAAAAGAGAAGCTATTTCCCACAGTGAGCCTAGAATCTCTTAATCTTTCCATGGAGCTAACTCGGATACAGGCTGCATCTGCATACAAAACCTGGCCCAAGGTTTCTTGCAAACCAGTTCTGGATAAATTTTGTGACAGACATCATCAGAAGTTATGATTAAAAAAAAACAAACCCAAAAAAACCCCAAAAGAAAATCTGTGTCATTACAAAAGTTAGAACCTGACACATGAAAATGTAAGGAGTGGATCTGCAAAATTAAGGAATTGCAAAACATTCCTTGACCTTGATAACATCATGGAAGAACCCAGAAACCAGCACAAGCTGCTGGGACCAGAGCAGAGAGGCAGTATAAGCTTCCTGAGTCGTCACCAAGGAATAGAAGGCTTTTTTTAAAGAAACTTTGACATACTTAGAAGTCAATAATTTGTGAACAAAAATTGAATGCCTCTGAAATGTATAGATGGGGTTCAGATGAAAGCATTAGCTGGGATACACCCACTATTTGTCCTGTGCCTTCCATAACTGTAAAGGTTTCTATTTATGCTCTACTTCAGATACAAACAAGCTTTTTTAACAAGATGATATTTGGATTTTATTCTGCTCTCCCATGATTGCAGACCACTAATCCTTTTATACACTGCACCGGGCTGATTAGAACACAGCTTTGACAATGTAATGAAGTTGGACCACTCATACACAAACATAAATATCTGCCCACAGCTATACAGCATTATGGATTGACAAAGAGACCTAAGGCAGTGATTTTAGTTCAGAAAAAAAAATATAAGGCAGGAGAAAAGGTATGCAACTTTACTCTTTTCATGTATTAATTGTAAAGATTATTTTCACCTTACAGGGAATATTTTATCAAGTTGTTATTTATCTTGTAACTTGTTCCTCACCATTTTGCAAAGGCATTATTTACACCATTGTTAGAAAAAAATATAGTGAATTATCCATGTGACTGGCAGAGTCTGAATCAATCATACACATTATTTAGGTGTAGTCTGTACAGGGAGAAATCCTGTACAAAGCAGTGGCAAGTGGGAGCCAGAATCTTTGGTGTTGTGGAGGGATAAGAAGTTATAGCAGTGGATTTAGAAACAATACACACAGAGACAAATGGAAGGATAAATACTGCTGCCTTGTATTGACAGTGTGGTAACCTGGCCTGGAAAATAAAGTTGTGTTAAAAGATTCAAGCTCTGACACCCACGAATTACCCTCATTTCAAGGATATATCTTTTGCCTTTTCTTTGAAAATTTGGCCAAATGTGTCCAAACCTTTAGTTTTTTCAGAGTTTTTAGAAACTGCAATTCACAATTAGTGAACTAGCAACATGAATACTCGCGCAGTGTCCTTTTTTGAGCTCAGCACAGACCATCCTCTGGATCCTACCAGCTGACAGATGTGTGGCAAGTGTGTGACATCTTTCTCCCAGACTCAGAAAACTCCTGTGGCCCTTTACTGCACACTGTTTCTAAGTGGGGCTGTAGGGTAAAATCAGAATTGCTATTTTAGTAGCTCAAACTCTGCTTTAAGGGGAGCTTAAATAGTAACCAGACGTACCGCAATAAATATTCCACTGGTCCCATTGAAGTTGTCAATCCAACCCTGCAGAAAAGAAGAATGATTAGTGTTCCCTTCAATGATATGTTGCTTACACAGGCTTCTAAATGATGACAGTGGTGTGGTGTAGACAAAGAAGGAAGGAGACACCAGTTTAGATGGATGCCAGCCCATCTGGGACAGATGCCAGGACGCCAACCAGTACCAGGGGATGCACTGCCTGCGCTTTACTCATCAACAGCAGAATCTAAGTTTGTTCTTAGAAACCACTTCTTTCCTATTCTCTGCCCCCAGGAATAAAATCTGGCTGTAAACACCACAATGTCTTGGTGCTGCCACACTTGCTGAAAACAGCTGGAGTGATATTTACCCTTGACAGACAACATGCAGCTGTCACCAAGAGTGATTTGATCACTCCAGCTAATTTCTAAAGCAAGGAAGAAAAAAAACCCCAAACCCAAACCAAACCATACTACTCCTTTCGACTCCCATCCTACTTCAGGTCAGGGAAGCTGTCACTTGTGGGAGCTGGAGTTCAGAGCAGGGATGAGCTGTTTGACCTGGAACAGGTTGTGACACCAAACAGAACTCTCTGTCTTTCCAAGATGGGGAGCTTGGCCCAGAGCCTTGGCTGTATCTCAGCCATCTCTGGCACACTTCAGGCTGCATGAAAGCCAAAGGTGACTTTGTGTTGCCTTTCCAATTTGGCTGCAATGTTAGGGCACATTATTCCTACCAGTATATTTAGCTTAATGAATGATCTCATTCCAAAGTACAGCTGCATTTAATTACTGAGTGCCTGACATTTTTAACTCAACCAGAATGCACGAGGAGTACAACTGACCCTCAGATCCCACGTTCTGAGCACAGAAACTCCCCTGGTGTGCCTGAATGGACCATCAAGTGCAAGCCCAGCATTCTGCACCATAACTATCCCAGCTCTTGTTACTACTGCTTAAATGTGGTCTTTTCACAGGAGTTCTTCCTGAAGATGCTGAAGAAGGCTTGCTGTTCTACTCCAGCAGAGGTTCTCCACCTCTTCCACACATTTTCCTATGAACTGGACACCTCTTTCTCAAGACACTGCTACAAGGAGGAACAGATTCCTGACATTACCACAGCTCCAGCTGCATCCAAAGGCTCTCGGTAGGGAATTGTGTATTCATGCTTACTGGGAAAGGCTCATGCCAGCTGGCTCCCACGATGGATGGCCTGATGATAGCAATGTTCAAGTTTCCTTTCTCTTGCTGAATCAGGTACTCTGACAAGGCTTTGGTGTAGGTGTAAGTGTTGGGCCACTCCCCAAGCAGTTTGGGTGTGATGTCTTGAATGATGGATTCATCCAACCACCTACAGGAAATAAGGAGAACATCATCATCCACCATGCAGGGAGAGAAAAAGACTCGGGCAAAACAGACCAGTAAGACAGGAATCCTCACCTGAAACAGAGGATAAGCCAGTCAAAGCTATTTAAGGTTTGGATTTAAAGCAGCTCTGTGGGAGAAGGTTACTTTTGTCTTCAAGGTGCAAAATAAACCCTGGTGAGCTTCATGCTAAAATGCCTGGCTCCAATTCAGGTACCTCTGCAAACTCACTTTAGAGCAATCTCTTGCATAGTTAATGCTTCACTGCAATCTCTAACATAAATATTGCCATGGTCTAGAGCCTGATGGAGCTCTCCCAGCTAGGAATCCCATTAGGCAGTGCTCATCCTTAACCAACACAGTCCCTGGAAACTCCCAAACATGTTTCTGGACATTCTGGGTAACCCTGAGTTAGCAAGTCATGTAATAATACAAAGGTCTCAAAAGCTGGAACAACGTCCTACAGGGATGTTATTCCAGCAGTGGATTTTCATCATTTACAGTGTTAGATGTTCCTTCTAGCAGGCTTTCCACAAGTTTGTTCACACAGGAAACTGTCGGTGCTTTAAAAAAACCAACCAAAACCAAACCACCAAAGAAAAACTCCAAAAGAAGTCTGCCAAGTTGTTTTTTATTTTTTAAGGTATTCAGGTACCTAATCCATCAGAAGCAGTTATGCAGATAGCTTTCAAAAAGCAGCCCTTACCACCATGAAGCTGCAGGAAGGGCCTAAAGCCCAAAGGCTCTTCCCTGGCACAGCACCAGGACCTCACAGGTCTAAAGGACAAGAACTGGTTGTGCTTCCAGAGCCCTGGCACGCCCTGCCAATCCAGGCTCTCAGCAGCCTAGTGTTACACCACAGAATCGAAGATTGGCTCTTATAATCCAATTTGTAATTAAGTAAACGGACTTACAGTTCAGTCTGAAGGGCTGGACTCTTCCCGGGGGCACTGCAAGGATACTGCTTCCTGCAGATCCTCACTTCACCCCTCTTTGTCTTGAATTTCAGAAAAAGGCAGAGGGCAAGGGGAGAGAAATATGATGCCGACTGTCACACCTGAAGAATTGCTTGATCCTGTCAACCCTGCAAAGACCTGGTGGCTCAGGTGGCACAGCACTTTTCAGATGGCTCTCATTGGGCACAGACAGAAAACTGTTGTATGAGAAAACACTGATTCACAGGGGAGGGCTGGATGCAGCAAATCTCTCAGTTTTGGAATGCATTAAAAATCTGACAATTTGTAGTATATAGAATTTTTTTCTTTAAATAAGAAAGCCCTATGGAGGCACAAACACCTTTTGCAAGTCTGGTCCCATGCTGCAGAAACAAGACAGAAGAAAGCATTTAAACATAAAAGATGAACTATGCAGAGGTTACAAGCAGCACATAATATTGACATAATTTGCAAAGCCTGCTTAGGCAGCCATCGAACCTCAGGGTCTCAGCTAAACTGCTATTGTTTGAATCTGTGGAGTAGCTAATTACGAGCCTACCAAAAGGAGATGGCTACTTCTGCAGAGCCTGGAGGAAAACTAAGTTCATTTGGAAACCTGGGTTAAGCTGTGCGCAAGTTTTTTTCCCCTTCTCTTTTTTTTTTTTTTTTTAAATTTTCATAATAGGGGGTTGCAGGTTTGCATTCTCACAAAGCAAAGCCAGAAGTACAAGCAGAGGCAATTTCCCCCTGCCCTCATCCTTCCAGAGAGGTCTCTGCATTACCTAAGGACCTGTCCCAAGGGTACCAGCCTGCCAGGTGATCTGATTGACCAACATTCCCATCAGGGAGCTGAGCTGACAGTTCAGCAAGGAGAGCTGCTCTGTGACCTACTTGGAAGATTCTGGAATGCTAACTCACAAAAGCTGCTGCTTCTGCTCACTGCTGCATTTGCCCCTTCCTAGCAAATGATGCAAATTAAACAATTAATAACTTCTCCATTATATGCACCAAATTACTCTGCCACAGGAAAACACAACTTTTTGTGTTAATGGCTTTGCATTAGTAAGAATCTTTCTTGTAAGCAATGATGGATCTCTATTTTCTGCAACAACCAAACTGCGGCTTCAGCTGAGACTTTGCTGTGTGCTGCGTTCCTTACCTCAGCACACCCTTCAAAGCTGATTTCCTTCAGCTTCAGATTAAGGCAAACCATGCTTGATGCAGCAGATTATATGTTTCCCCTATTGGCCTGGCAGCACTTAGAAGTGTGACTTTTGGTTTACACAGCTTAAGCCTCAGGGTTTACTTGCAGGTTAAATATCAGAATACTGAAACAGCAAGATGTAACAGGAGGATAAGAACAGAAAAAGAAACAGCTGGGAGTCCTCCTTGAGATTGCAAGTGAATAAGTAATCATAAGCATATATCAACTGCATGGCCAAAAGCACTGTTAAATGGATCTGTTATTGCATCCAGTTGTTCAATTATCCCTGTTAAAGCACTTGCAGAGCAGCACTTTAAGACAAGGGCTGGTTGTGAAGGGAATCATCCACAGCTGGCTGATGCAAAACACAACCTGTATTTCTCCCCATTTCTGAAGGCAGTTTATATTTCCTTGTCTGCTTCCCCTCCCTCCCCTTCGAAGGTAAAATTCTGATACCTGTTACTCCCCTCTCTCTGAAACCTTCTGTACCCTGATATCCACACACTATTTCTTTCACTTCCGTGGCAAGTATTAAAGGTGCATCTCAAACATCATCCCGTCTGCTGCATTTTCAAGCTATGATACACACATTCTTAGTGTTTTATATGAAGCAGCTGAAGTAGCAACCTCTGAGGTGGCCAGGCCCTTCTCCACACTTCTGATTAGCAATCAGACCGGTGCTGCAGTCTTTTTTTTCACCTGAGCCATCAACACTAATTGTTTTCGGAGTCGCAAGTGATGGTAAGATTTTTGGGACAGTGAAATGGAGTCTTGACAATGATAAATACCAAAGGACGTTGTAAAACTGAGTCAGTGGGCAAAAAGGTGACAGAGCAGCTTCACTTTTAGGGAAAAGCAGTCTATCAGAACTGGTGTTAGAGGTTGCTGAGCTCAGAACTGGCAACTGTAGCTCAGCGAAAAGCACTTGAATCACAGCTGACAGCTCTGAAACCTCCATGTCAGTGAGTAGCAGCAGACCAAAAAAAAAAAAATCAATGAAATGCTGCACATCATCAGGTACTGAGAACGAGACCAGTGGTGTAATTCGGAAGATACTTAAATAAAACCTTCAGTGACCACACCTTGAGTACTGCATGAAGTTCTGTCTGACCCCCACACCTCAGGGAGAGAGTAGAGTTAACAGGTAGAGAGGAAGGACAACTAAAATCAGCACAAAGACAGATCCATCAGCACATGAGGAGCCAGCAACAAGGCTGAGACTCTTCAGGTTTCTGTGAGAGGAACAGAAAAGAGTATCCGGGCTGGTGCACTTACCCTAAATAGCATCTCCCAGTGACACTCTTGAGGGCAAGATATTGGGCTAGGCAGCCCATTGCTCTAATGCACTAAGACATTTCTCAAGTTTTTATCATGCTCCACTTACTGAATAAATGATAAATGATTGATGACTACTAGCTGGAAGTAAACATATCCAAGAATATGAGCTACCAGAGAAATTCAAATAGAAAATACTAGTTTGTACTGACTTTTCTGGAGTAGTGCTTAGACAGTTAAATTGTTTCTTAAGACAAACATTTAATTTTTTTTTTAATAAAAAATCAGCAGTTTTCTTAGTGGGCATTAATTAATTTCATCTTCCATTACCCTAAATCAAGAGGATGAAAGATTTTATACCAGCTCTTTGGGTTAATAGTTCACAGATCAGTTGCTTGTATCACCCACTAGAAAATGAATGAAAACACATTACAGTTGTGGGAAGATTCTTCCAAGGAGAATGTTTCCTGGGGCCTTTATCAGCTGATTTTGTTATTCTTTCTAATTATTCTCTGTTTTGGTAAACTCAGTTAACAAAGCTTTTTTTGTTGTTTCATCAAAGCCCTGTATTCCTGTCCGCATTGAGAGGACACAGCCTCACGCTGTGCCAGGAGAGGTTCAGGTGGAAATCAGGAAGATTTCCTTCACTGAAAAGGTGGCCAGGCATTGGAAGGGGCTGCTCAGGGACAAGGTGGAGTTACCAACCCTGTAAGTGTTCCAAACCCAACAGGATGTGGCACTCAGTGCTCTGGTTTAGTTGACAAGGTGGTGATCAGTCAAAGCTTGGACTTGATGATCTTAGAGGTCTTTTCCAACCTAAATGATTCACACTGAACTGTCTAAAAAATCCTGTTTCTTACTCATCCCCATATAACTACAGTTAAATACCACAGGATTTCTGAAGGAAGTGGAAACAACATTGGAAAGCTGAAGAGATGAAAGAAATAAAGCATATGAAAAAAATCACTTCTTACTAAGGCAGCAGTAGAACTGAGTGTTACAGAAAGCAGCAACTCCACTCCTGGCAGAAAATACGTTCATGCAGAACTTAATACTGGACTCTCATGAGATCAGAGTCTTTAAAAAGACACAAAGAAAGAGCAGTAACAGCAACTCTGAACAGAAATTCTGCCCGATTCTGTGAACAGCTCCCAGGTCTGCCGCAGGATGAAGGGAAGCCAACACTGGAAGGGGCAACGCAGTTCCTACTTACTCTACTAAGTCAAAGAGCTTCTGGGGCTCAGCTGGGGGTGGGTAGATGATCTCCTCGATGCATTTCCGGACGCAGTTTGCATAGGCAGTGGAGATGTGGATGAAGGCCTCGAGGTTCCGCATCTGCCGGGCCAGCTCGAGGAGCCGCTGCGTGCCCATCACGTTCAGCTGCAGGGCATGTCTAAGGAACGCGGGGAAAACAAGCAAAAGGCATTTCACTGGGAAGAATGTATCAAGGCTGAGCCTTATCCAAACCTCATCATGGAAAGGGAAGTCAGGGAAGAGCAGGGGACATGGTGGAGCAGAAAGTGTCACTGAAATGCAAGCGTGAAACCGGCTTTCAGAGCAATGCTGTTGGATTTGCTGTTCTGAACACTGAATGCCTCTCAGATATTTTTAGTGAATTTGAAGGGTCACAAGTAACACTTCAATAACATCTCTACATGTGACATGTCTGCCACCCCTCCCTGGAACATGTATTTCTAACCTATGTATTTCTAACCACTGAGGCACTGTGGTTCCTATGGTACACATTCGGTGTTCTCTGGAGAGACCACTGCTAAACCAGATGAACACATGGTTTCAGAAAGCAAGAAAGGGTCCTTGGGCCCTGAAAAACAGATTCATAGCCTCACAGAATGGCCTGGCTTGGAAGGGACCTTAAAGATCATCCAGTCCCACCCCCTGCCGACACCTTCCACTATCCCAGGTTGCTCAGAACTCCATCCAACCTGGCCTTGGACACTTCCAGGGATGGGGCAGCCACAGCTGCTCTGGACAACCTGTGCCAGGGCCTCAGGACCCTTACAGTAAGGAATTTCCTCCTATATAGATAATATCTAATCTAAACCCACTCTCATTCACTTTGAAGCTATTCATAATCAAAGAAGACACCATTAGAGATAACAGCTTAAATTCCCAAGGAATGGAGACGAGAACTGATAAGCGTAAGAGAGAGAATATCTTGGTTAGCAAGGCTGACCTTCAAGCACCCAGCAGAGCTAGAAGTTGTCCTAGAGACAATCTGCAACAGATCTCAGCCAGCAGACTCTGTTGCATGCTTTGTACTGGCAAAAAACCACTTTCCTGCACAGAAGGGAAAAGACTCAGGAATATGCAATCTGCTCAGCCCAGGAGTAGAAGCTTTCAAAGACATGTACAATGTTAGGAATGATGCCATCAAGCACAGTGTACACTAAAAAACCTTAATTATGCTGAAGAGAAATTGCAAATAGTCCAAAGGAATGAAAACATCAGCTAAAGAGTATGATCTATATTTGCATCACAGTATCTAAAGCTAGAGATACTTTTGTTATTACATGCTGCTATTAAAGAATAGCATTTTCTGTAGATTTCTATTTCCTCTTGCCCTTCTAGCAGGATGAATACTTCTACTAGAGCTACCCTTCAGACAAGAGTTATTTTTCCATGCACACTTCTGTTTGACTGCATCCCTTCTGAGAAGTGGTGACCAGAACTGTGCTCATAATTTGGGCCTAGCATGGATTTCTGCTGAGTTGCTCAGAGTTCCTTTAGCCTTCAAAGGAAATATCATCTAACCCTGGTGGTTTGTTATTTGTTTTGTCCTTCTTCATTATTTTCTATTTCTATTAAAACAGCATCCATTAATATTTCTATATAACACAATTTCTGAGACTTCTACCCTCAAGAGCTCCATCTGGAGAATTCCCTAAATGTACTGCATGTTGATGCCAATAATTAATTTAGTGTCTCCATTGCTGCTTTTCCAGTATCTTTTGCCCCTTCCTTATCTATTGGCTTTACATATTCTGTCATAATCTTTGAGCTTCTGCCATGACGAAAAAATAATTTTACTTGTGTAATCATCAAGTTGCTGCTCAAAATTCTTAACTGAGCAGCAATATTGTGCTTTCACATTTAACGTGCTAAAACTTTTACCTGTCTGATATATTTTATTATTCAGTCAGGAATAATTTGATTTTAAGAACTTCTCATATTTTGCCTTCTAATCATCATTTTCCTTGTTCTGTTAGAGAGATTTTGACAGATCACATACAATCAGTCTTTAAATAGTTTCTACACTGCCTGCAAGCTGCTGACCTTTTAAACTTTTAACTTCTTTCTAGCTATCCTCCTTATTAAAAATGTGGTTTCCCTTTGATGTTTCATGCCACTGAGAGTTATTTTTAAAGTGGGTTCATTTGAGCATTGATTTAAGAACATTTATGGCTACTTACATATTGGCTCAAGATAGTATCAAGAGCTGCTTCCTTTCTGGTGTTTCTCTAATTAATTGCTCTAAAAAGCAAATATTTATGGTGGACATAGTGGATATCTATTTAGCCTATGAGCAAATAAAGACTGATATCATGATTTGTGTTTTCTACTATCACAGCTTTAGTGTTTTTCAAAAGAACTGTGAGGATCTGGCACCTGTGAGGATCATCCACCTCAGTTTGTTGAACTGGACAATCTGCACAGAAGCACTTACACATCTAATCTTGTTTCAGTGGCTTATTTCTGCTGGTTTTTCTTAATGGGAAAAGCCTGCCTGGACAGGCACTCCCAAGGGAGCTCCTTCAGAAACCAAGCACTTATTGTAAACTGTTAATTACACTGAGAGCTGGGTGTTTTAAAGGTTGTCATGGGCTGTTTTCTCAAACCACAGCTCATTTCCTTCTCCAGCTACTCCATGACAAAGAAAGGCCATTAACAGCACCAACTTTAGAGACAGACACAACACAATTTCACTTCAAGCTGTCTCCAGCTCTGCCAAAACATCTCCCCGTTGACCTAAACCACACTTTTCCCCACCCCAGTTTTAAGTCACACTTAACTCCCTTACAGTATTACAACCCAATCCTGCAGTTCTTCCCTCTGTTCCCATGGGAATGTGCCAAGACAGTTCATTTTTGATGTGCACACACACGACATTTCCAGGGCACTCCCCCTGCATGTTCAGCGCAGAACCATGTGGAGCACGAACATGGAAGTGGGGAATTAGCACTGCAGACATGCAAGGGATGCTCTGAGCAGTGCCGTGGGGCATCCTGGATCGCGCTCAGCAAACACAGAATAGATCAGGACGTACTTGAGGGGTTCGTCAAAGCGAACTGTGGCTGCACAGTGGAAGACAACATTGACCCGGGTCAGAAGCTCCTCCTCGTCTTCAGCACTGATGGCCAGCTTGGGCTGAGTGAGTTCAGCATTAATAGGCCTAATCTTCTCGTGGAAATTAGGGCAATCTTCTCGGACCCTGTCAAAGACCTTGAAGCACAAACAGAGAGAGATCAGGTACAGAATTAGGCTGCTGAGATCGCTTTGATTAGCAGCCAGTCTGATTACATCAATCAATGCAACTGGCACAAAAGAGAATTCCTGTTTGGGGGGACACAGGTGGGATGATAAAATAGTCCATTCACTTGTTCCCTCCCAGGAGAAACAGAACAAAAATACAGGGGGTAATGCATTGCTCTGAAGAGATTAATGAATCTTCTCTGCCACCACTCATTTCCTTGAACAGCCACCGAAATTCCTCTATGTCCACATCTCCTGCAACCACTTGCTACTTGACCTCGAGGGCTGCCTGTAGGACCAAACAGGATCTAAAGAGCAGGAGGGCAGAGTACAGAGCGGGAAAACCTGTGCAGCATTAGACTCAAGCTAATGGTTCTACAAAGGACTTGCAGAGAGGAGGGGAACTGGGCACATCCTTGCTCCTCCTCCTCTTCCTTTGCTGCTCCTTGTCTACTGTCACTCTTTGTTCATGTCAGAGGAGTCCAGTGGGGACCTGCTTTTGGGATGGAAGGATGGGGCATCTCAATAAGCCCCACTGCTGAAGCTGTTGAGTGCCACCAGCAGTTTTGCATAACTGAACATGTGTGCAGCTGGCTGGCCTCTCAAGCCATCTGCCAGCCCTTTTTTTCCTACAAGTATGATCCATAGCTCTTTCCAAGACACATTTTTGCACAGCATTATTATATTTGAGCCATTTCAACTGAATTAATAGAAACTGTTAAGTCCAAAAAGTTCCTTCCCTTTTTTTTTTTT
>VWZW01005033.1:708997-801022 GCA_013397115.1 Edolisoma coerulescens
TTTTTGGATGGGGGGGGGGGGGGGTTGGAGCAGAGTGACAACACGGAAGGTAGAAAGAATCAATAGAATAGAAAGGCTGTGGGCTCTGAAGAGATATAATCTAGATTCCAAAGGATAATTGCACCTCCAAAGTAACAAGTCTGCTGACAGTGATGCCTAAAGTGGCCACCTAAAAANAGGCATCAACAGGAACACCTAATACTGGGAGAGATTACTGAGGGATGCAAAGGATGCATCACACCACCTCTGAACAACTTTAAGAGCTGTCTAGGTAAGCAGTGACAGGAAAAGCAGGGAACAGCTGAACCTGCCTTGTGGCAGGAGGATGGACCAGCTGATTTTTCAGTAGCTCTGTGGTTTTGGGGTGTTTCCCCTCTGTAGCCTACTCACCAGTAACACCAAGTTTGGAAATATCTTTACTACCATGGCCTCTTGTTTTCCTAGAGATTCTTCTGCCTTTGATGTGCCCAGAGCTTATATACAAGCAGAAATTGTGTGACATAAATTAAACACACTAAGAGACACATGAAAGATTAAATTGATCCTAATAGCAGTAATTTTTTTTTGTTTGACTAAGGGATTACCATCTTTCTGCTTATCTGACAAGCAAATCTAGATAAACCTTGAGGTTCTCAGGGATAAAGAGGTGGTAAGAGAATCATTAGCCTTCCCCGTTATGCACCACACTGTACTTATTTTAAATTGCCACACAGCTGCACATCCTTCAAAAACCTGAAATTTTAGCCCAAGTTAGGACAAGACAAAGCCATTTCACTGTTCTCAGCTGCACCTGAGTGCACACATCTTTCATCAGTGTGGCTAGGCCAGAAAACTGATCTCTAGACAGAGAGAGTTATTCATGGGCAAAGGTGTTGGTGAGAGCTGGCTGGACTGTAGGAACTGAATTCCCGGGCACAACAGCTTTAATGTAGGCAAAAAGCTTGTTTTCTAACAAGATGCTACACTGGCTCTCCAAATATGCATCATCTCATGAGAGATTACATGCCAGGAAACCCAGATGGGACACAAAATGGAAAGGCTTCTCAGAGAACCCACATGAGCTATCTTGTGGGATTCTCAGGAATATTAGTTTGCATTTGTTTGTTCTATTGCAAAGAGAGTGCAAAATGCCACAAAATGAGAGTTATTTTCGACTTGTTTGGCATAAATAATGCAAAGGCAGAGAAAGAATGAATCAGCCCTTTCTCCATTTCAGTCATGGCATATAAAGTAAGAGTAGTATTTCTGCAGTGCCAGCCTTGGACAGATAAATTCTTCCTACATCTCCTCCTGACATTCCCTCTGCAGATAATATCCCCTTCGGCTTCTGTGCCTGCTGCTACCACGTGCCACTCAGCTGCTGCAGTTTTTCATCCCCTCCAATGATTCACTGCGTTCCTCTGAAGGATGAAGGCGATTTCTAAATGCAAGCTCACAAGTCAGCACACTGCTTTGGAAACCTTCTGCACCACAGGAACATTCAGTACGTTGTCACCATTAAATCAGATAACGGGAGCAGCTGTTTAATCAAAGTCTGCTGCTTCTTTTACGGAAGCTGAAGGTTTCAGACTTGTCAGTGCTTTACAGGGAAATGAAGGAAGATTTAAAGGCAAAACAAATGCAGCTTATTTTATACTGCTTCCTGCAGTTCAAGGAGTATTTAACATAAAGATGATGCTTAGTCTGAAGGTAAACTGTAATTGCATCTCTAAATTCTGATGAACTCACGAAGAGCATAAATAATAAGTCCCCAGTAACTGTGTGAGGCCTTAGGATTGTTCTGTCTTTTCTTTTTAGAAGCCACCTGCCAATATAAAATACAGTCAGTGCACTGGCCTGATGTTGGAATTACATGAAAACACTGACCAGGTCAGCAGGGATACAGGAATTGCCACAAAATTACAGTGAAGAGAAAGGAAAGGCCTTTGACTTCAAGTTGCCCAATATTAATGAAACTGAGGGAAATCAGTAATAACATTACCCCAATTTCAGTGTCTTTTTGAGCATTCTAATGCATTGCAGGGGCAGCACTGCTGCCTTGCCCAAACCAACAAATGAGTCCAGTAGCTGCTGTTCTCATTTTTAACCTCAAAACAGGATGCAAGTTCAGCATGGGATGTGCTGCCCCTCAACAGAGAGGAGAATTTCTTATTTCTCATTTTATAATCAGGCAATTCCCATTTAGAATACTAACCAAATCTCTGTGTTTTCACTTTAATTTGTCAAAAATGTGAAAACAGGATGTCTGGAATTTCTCCCAACATTCTAGTTGAGTGTGTTTGATGGACACTTTCCCTATTCCTGCCTTCCTAAGGTCTGACCTCCCTTTCCAAAGGACATCTGCAGCTCTTGGTGTTCCCTGCTCTTGCCTTAAAGCCTGTAATAATTCACAGAGGTTTCTGCCTACCAACCCTTCAATCAGAAATTTTTCCATGCCACAAAAATACAAAAACCCCAAAGAAAGGGCAAATTGCACATCTATGGAACAGCACAGCTGAAAAATAAAGGAACCACTGAACAGTGCAAAATGCCAAAGGCTTCGCATCTTCCTCAGGCAGCATTTTCAGTGAAGCAAACACAAACTAATGAAAAGTAGAGTGTCTACGCCACAGTCCACTTTAAAAAAGGAACTTGCATGAGTCTGCTCTTGTAAAAGCCTTTCAAAGGCCTGGGAAGTCCTTTCTTTTTTGGACAGCACTCCTGGATCTCCCCCTACCCCATCAGGCACTGGTGACTGACCCAGAAAGCATCAAGTTTTTAAGTGTGGCCAAGAAAGGCAACCTCTTTTCCTCAGGTGTGTTTAATAGGTGCCAGGAAATCAGGCTTCTCTAGGAGGATTGGTAACTTACATTATAACATGAACATTTCAAGGCATTACTGTATTATAACCTTTAAAATGGAGAAAATCCGGAGAATTCCCACAAAATGGAACTCATATATGATGAACCAACGAGAACATTAAGGTTGAGTGAGCTCAATTAAAAAAAAAAAAAAAAGAAAAAAAGTTAAAAAGCTTCCACCTCTCAGATAAAGAAATGGAAGGGATTTTTTAGCATGATTCAGGAGAATATAGGCAAGAATTGCTTCATGTAAAGGAAATACATAATTTATCCTAAGAGAGACATAGGCCAAGGGGTAAAATATAGCGGCAAGAAAAAGGTGTTCACTGGCTGTGTGGAACAATTTTAAACCCAGGGTGTTTGAAATTCCTCTTCTGAACAGAGCATTGGTGTACAAATACAGGGGAACAGCCTATATATAAATATACAAAATAACAACCCCCAGGGTGTGCATCCATCCCTTGGTGATTTCAATGACAGCATCATAAATATACAAGTGATCATCACGAATTTACACTACTGAAGGTACCAAAGTCATGAAAACAACTCTTAAAAAAACACCTGATATCTGCAGTCCTGCTGAAAGGGTTTATCAGACTTGTGTTTGCTGTTGATAAAATCCTCCAATACATTTAAGGAAGGAAGGTACACAACTATTTTAGAATTGCCATTGTAGCAAATTTGAGCTATAACTGGGCAGCTTCTTGACATAAAGTAATTAGCCAGCAATTAATCTTTAGCCTGGTAGATTTCCAGCAATAAACACCAGGATTATTCAGTCAAGAAATGTGTGAAAATGCAGGTCAGGAAGCTTTAATTGGGATAGAGCCTTTTTTCCCCCCTTTTTGCACTCTCTGCCTCATTTCCTCTTCAGAAAATTGCTTTTAAGTACAGTTCTTCTCAAGGCAAATAAAGCATAATTCATCTCATGAGTTGGAAAGCAGGCAGCAGAGCGCTCCTCATTACAGAAAAACAAATGGCTTATGCTTCAATTCAGAGCTATTACTTTCCCCTGAGTAGAGCTAATGTAGTGGAAATACAGGACCCACCACCAACATCTAGTAAACAAAACAGCTGATTATTTAAAGACAAAGAGTACAGAAACAAAGAGAGAGACAGAAAATTTCAGTACAGGTCAGCTAAGACTAATATGTATATCCAGCTATTTGGGATGTGGTTTTGAATAGCCAGTTTCCTTGAAAATTGGCTGCTGACCAAGCCTGATGTTTTCTAGCAAGAATACTCGAATTACACAACAGTGAATCTGGAACACTTTCCGAGTCAGACGCTGTAGACAGGAGCATGAGGGATTTGAGAGACATGGAAAAGCTTTCCATGGTCTCTAGTGCCATCTTATAGGTGGGTGGACAAGTCATGGATAGAAGATGGAGCTTTCTGATGTTTATCACAGATGTTCCTGGTGCCCCTGGGTGGTACTTCGAGATCAGGATCAGTGTTTGATGGGGAAGAAGGGAAGTGCAGGGAAGGGGGATGGCAGCACTTGGAGCTTTTCCTACAGGAACTACTGAAAATGTTTCTTCCCACACATTTTCCAGGACTGTTTTCCTTCTCACCCTTCTCCGTAACGATGCCCCAATGAGGCCATGGGTAAATAGGAATCAGTTGCCAAAGGATGTCAGCAGTCACAACCAGAGTCAGATCCCTGTCCCCCTCCTCAGTTTCTGCCTTGCAGAATTGATTACCACTGGCTTTGAAAATCACTGTATGGACTTGGAAATGTCAGTAAGTATAAAGTTATCCAGACACGGGATCTTTATCTGCTTTTCCATACCCACTGCCTTAATCACAGATCTTCAAAGTTTCACTGTCAGACTTCCTTGGACATCAGGGAACTTCAGGAGTGTTTGCCAAGTTCCTGAGGATAACCAGCCAGGACTAATGGCTGTGTCAAACACAGACTCCTACTTCTTGGAGATGTTGTTAGAAATGACCAATAAAGACTTGGAAAGATATTTAAAGAAATTACCAAAAATTACTTTCCCACTTGAGAGCATATTGGCTGTCACACAGACACAGAGGAGGCAACACTGTATAAAACACAGTGCTGGGACGGAATTCCAAGTTTTGTTTCAAGGACAAAACATCTGGGCCATTCAGCTCCTAGAAGCACCTCTGGGAAAGTCTTGAGATGCACTCCTCTGAACTTGGGTCCCTCCAAAGAGCTCTTCCGAAGGAATGGCAACATAGGATGGGTGTCCTGACTTCCCTATTCACCCTGTCCTCCTACTGAGGCAGAAAGCAGAGAATGTCACCATGAAGAGGATCACGGGTAATGTGGGCACCAAAGTGCACCTTAATTAAAAGGGTAAAGGGAGGTAAAAATCCTCTGATGTCACACGCAGCAGAAGTTGAACAAATCAAGACAAACCCATCGAATATTTGGAGCTACTCAAATAAAAGACAGATTCTTTAAACATTGCAGTGAGAGGGCACTCAAGTGCAGAGAGCTGAACATGTGGGAAATGAGTACAGTAGAATAATAATTCACTCTTCTAGCATGAACTGTGCTAAAAGATTACCAGAAAGAAGAACAAGTCACTGGTCACAAGTGAGAAGTTAGCTTGGAACAGAGGCTTTTCCCAATAGATATCCCACCTGTGGCCATGATGTCTTGGAAGGTAAGAAAGTTTTCTGGCATGAGTGCGAGCCATTTCCTGCCAGGTAGTTTCAGTGACTGAAATTCATGCCAAGAATATTCAATTTATGGACGTGTCAAACAGTACATCAATTAAAGATGGAAGTTTTGCAGGAGGTTCCTGGAATGTGTTGATGAGAACTTCCTTCTCCAAATGATAGAGGAGTCAGTGAGGAGAGGTGCTGTGCTGGACCTTGTTCTCAGCAACCTGTTGTTCTCATCAACAGGTTCAGATTGGATATTCTTGGAAATTCCTCCCTGTGAGGGTGGGGAGGCCCTGGCACAGGTTGCCCAGAGAAGCTGTGGCTGCCCCATCCCTGGAAGTGTCCAAGGCCAGGTTGAACATGGCTTGGAGAAAGCTGGGACAGTGGAAGGTGTCTCTGCCCATGGCAGGGGGTTGGAATGAGATGATCTTTAAGGTCCCTTCCAACCTAAACCATTTGATCATTTTATGATTTGCTTAGGACAGTTTCTCATTTCAGCATTTTTCTTTTGTGCTCACATCTGACACAAATATTTTGGCCTTCTTATGTCATCCCACATGTGTTTTTGTTATCTTCATCATGACAACATAATTTTCTGAGTGGTGCTTAAAAGAAAAGCCCTAAGTTGGCGTACCCCAACTTGTTAAATACCTGTCTTTTTTCCTTGCTGTCACTTAACTAGGATCATATTCCCACAGTCAGGCTACAGACAGCACACACAGGGAGAAAAAAAACGGGAAAATTCCTGAGAGATTATCAGAAGCTAATGCAATTTAGAAGGCTGATAGGAAAAGCAGGGACACTACCAGAAGTGAGGGCCCTTGTGAACAAGAGACCAATCCAGTGAAGAAGAAAACAGTTGATATTCTAAGAAAACATCTAAGAATGGATGTCTTAACCACTGTAAACCGATTTTCTGTAGTGTCACTATTCCAAGCAAGCAAGGAAGCAGAAAGTTACAAGTAATCCTTGATTTCCATCCAAGGAGGCTTCAGCTTAGGGAAATTAAAACTTCTTTAAGAAGATAGAACCATCTGTCCAAATAGTGTCAGCTACTTACAGCACAGTCTGGCTCTGCAAGTACCCCTGCTACTGGAGACAAAGTGTAATCAATGCCTCTGATTATGGCCAGTTCTCAGAAGAATCCATAGAAACCTTTTGGATATGGTTGCAGCAGCCCCTCTGGAATCACAGCTCAAACCTTCTCTCTGAATCCATCCTCTTTGCTTGTTATTCAAAACATGGACTCCTTTTTAACAATGCTTGGCTCAATTAGTTCTGCCCATAATGAACATTCTTAAAATTCACCAATTCCTGGCCATGGGTAAAAACAACAACAAAAAACTTATGAAAAAAAAAATCAATTCCACTGAACTTTGTCAAATTATCTGGATGTAAAGGAAAGGCAGATTTGTCCCAGGAAGTCTGTAGCAGCCTTTTGGCACGCAGACTCCCTTTTCCAGTCGCTTAGGTCTCATCAAGCAGGAGGTGTTGTCTTGTTTCACAACAAAGATACCTGTTGTCAGGAGGGCCATTTCCCATCAGCCTGCGATAGTAACACGTCTGCCAGGAGCAGATGTCGCTCACTTCCCCGTACAAAGATCAGAGCGTTGCCACAGATGGCTCAGCTACACCCTCTGAAATGTTTCTCCCTCTGCTGCCATTGCAGTTGCACCCCACTAGAATGTTCTGACAGGCCTGATGGTAAAAGACAAGTCAGATGATGTTTCACACACCCTGCAAGACTGTTCATCTTTTAAGGCAGGGAAAGATGAGTTTTGTTTGCAACCAGGTAGGAGTTTATCTGCATTTTGTTGTTTTGGTGTTTTTTTTTTTTTTTTTTCTTTGTTTGGTGGGTTTTTTGTTGGGTTTTTTTTTTTTTTTTTTTTTTTTTTTTGGGGTTTTTTTTGGGTTTTTTTTTTGTTGTTTGGTTGTTTTTTTTTTTTTTTTTTTTTTTTAATGATAGAGAAATCCAGATATTTTAGTATGGAAACACGCATGCATTTTAAACAGGATCAAGAAAGCCATATCAAGTGTCCTTAAGCCAGGCTCAGGTTTTAGCTTGGTCTGGCATCTCAGAGACTGCTGAAGGGGAATCAACAAGCCTCACTTATCATCTCTGGCACTCTATTAATTCTTCCAGCTAGAGCCAGAATGTTAGAACTTTCTGAGCACAGGATTTGTGGCTCAAGACATCTTTCACACCAACATGCAGTTTTCAATACATCTCACAAGAGAAAAGTAACTTTTCTCTGCACGTATACCTTAAACTCATACTGCTTCCAAGGGAGACCAAAGAGGATAATCCATGTAAGATGAACTGGAATTCATGTTTGCTGCCTTTAGCTTCCAGCTCTAGATTGCACCAATTGATTTTATGCTACCCAGTCCATACAAGGCAGAAAAGTGAGCACTTGGGCTAATTATGCTTCAGGTGTAACAAATCACTTGCCCATGTGTCACCAGAATGAGCAACGTTTCCAACCAGGTTAAACAGTGCAGGGCCAGGAGGTGGATTGGACGATCCTTGTGGGCCCTTTCCAACTCAGGTTATTCTATGATTCTAAGAAAAAACAAAAAGTTGTTTGTACACAAAAGCCTCCCCATCTGTCTGAGCAGGGATTACCAGTAACGAGCCTGTGTCTTTGGCCCTGGTCCCATGAGGTTATAAATTCCTTTAATGCTTTAATCTACCAGTGAAAAAACCCTGGCAGAAGGAGTGGAGGAGAAACAAAGAGAACATACCCCAACCAACTGTCCTGAGGTACTGAAATGCACCTCTCACCCCACACAAATAAGAAATACACAATGTTCTGCAAATACTACTTGCATGAGGCTATACTATATATCCTAATTATATATTTAACTGAGGGAAGTACAATTCATTTCTCCACCCGTCCTGCTACAGTCGGTAGAGGCAGCCCATGGGTTTCCCAGATTCCCTGGGGAAAAATACAACCTGATACTTAAAGATCTGCCCCAAACTACGTGGTTGTGATGTTAGGGTCTCTGGGGCATACAGTACAGCTACCACAGTGTGATAAGGTGTATGCAGGAGGTCCTGATGGAGCACCATGAAATGCTGCTCCTGGGAATGAAGAAAGCTATTAAAACAGCTCAAGGACAACACAGCTGCATGAGCACAAAAGCAGAGTGTGAAAAATGGGTTACTCTGGTGCAGTGTTATGCAGGCTATGCACAAGAGGAGAAACTGCTTGTGCTTAATTAGAACTGGGTAGGAGAGTCATGACTAAAATAAAATTGTCTTAGTGAGTGAATATGGTAAACAATATGATGCCAGTATGATACTGGAAGAGGAGTTTCGTGGTGCAAAGTCTTCCAAAGTCACCTGTACCCAGGCAACCGTGTAAATAAAACTATACAAATCAAGGTTGCCTGAGTACCAACATTGAAGAAATCCACCAAACTTGAGTATGAATGCAAAAGAAATGGAACCAACTAGGAAAAAAAGTAACTGGGGACAGACTGTTTATTTAAGAGGAGTTTGGATAGAGAAAGTGAGGTGGAAGGGTGGTCCAAAACCCAAACATCCAAAAATAGAAAACTGAAAGATATAAAATCAGGTACAGAATGAAAGAGGACAGGCATTTTTTTGTCAGTGGGAGTGCGGACACCTACAGACGGTGATGAATCCCAGTCCACAGTGACGTCAAAAGGACCTCTACTGGATAACCTGCTGGAGCTTCCATTCTGTCTTCATCTGAAAAGAGTTGGTGTGAGAAAGTGGAGGAAGGGGGAAGATGGACTTCCAAGTGAGAAGGGAGACAGACTTATAACTCAACAGAAGTTGGATGTGATTCATAATAATTATAATGATAATTAGTAGCTTTATAGTTGTGTGTGCTTTTAGATTTCTTATCATTTAATTGCTTTATTAGTCTCTTAGCAGTGTATTGCTTCATTTAAACTCATCATAATCTCTTAATTCAGGTTATGTCTCAAGCCTGGATCCTGAAGGGGAGAGTCAGGCTCATAAGGTAACCCTATGGCAACCTGCTTTGGCTTACCAGCCTGAAAGACCAGCTCTGTCCTTCAATCAACAGGGACAGCCTTCAACCCACCTCCAGATGGATGCCCAGCCTCACACCCAACCAGTCTCTGTCTCCATCCTCCCACCAAATGACACCTGTAATTCCACAGCACTCGTAACAGAATGATGAAACACTAATCTTGGTGTTCTCGGATTTTCTGTGCTCAGCTCATGACATTTCTGCTTCTCACACTTGTACGGGAAAATGACAGGCCCACTGGTGTGTTTTGATCTAAGAGAGATTCTGAAACTGTTTCATGGGTGTCATCCCTGTCAGCCTGAGGGAACCACGACAGCACGAATGGATCTTCTCCACTGAAGTTGTAACTGTGGTGGGAGGACTCTTGTACTCCACTGGTCCTCAGCCTTCCTCTGTGCTTTTCTTTTGCAGAACTTTTTTTTGGTGTTGCCATATCATTGCATCTCCACCTCTCTGGGACCCTTTGTACCACCCACAAGTCAGGGTCCCCTGAGCAGCTGTATGGAGTGCCCAAGCAGGAAGGAGAAATACTTCTGTGCTGCAGCTGCAGAAAATGATCTCTGAAGTGGCACGTGTCCCACTGGTGACCCTGTGTCTTGTATTGTCCGGTAGTATCCGAGTTAATGGCCAAGTATCTCACATACAGATTCCTCTAACTTCAGAGATACGCTGCTTTCAGACTCATTTTTACAGCAGAAAGCTTTTAGCTCACCAGGTCAGCAGAACTACAAGGAAAGGACAAGGAAAATCCTAGTCCATGCAATTTTCCTTATGTGGAACATTTTATGGCAACTCACCCCTTTCAAATGGAAGGCATTCAGTTTTGGCATCTTCTCTCCAGGGGTAATAGCACAGCTATTATCTCCCCATCATTTGCCCAATTCATCACTCAGCGCATTTCAATTTTGTCTAATTCAGAGAGAGTAAAAACATACTAAACCAAGAATATCTTCTTCCCTTTCACACTGGAAGAGATGACTCTCCAAAACACCGTGTTTCCTTCCCTCCCACACGCCTAAAAGCATCTCCTGAAAAGGCTCAATTTATATAATAATATCTGATCACCACTCTCCGAGCCAAGAGAAATAACAACTAATATACAACACTGACAATGCTGGAGCCATCTGTGTCCTATAGGGTATGAAGATCAGTGATGTACCACCATGGAAACAGCAGCTCAGGAGATCATCTCCAAGATTAAAGCCCAATTCCAAAGGGATACTAATCTACATTTAGGATTGCAGCCATGGAAATCTGCATTTCCTTGCATGGTGCTCAAAAGACCTTGCCAATTTAGGTATGATTTCACCAGGACAGATTCCATTTCTGAAACCTAATTGCAGGATGCTTTGTATTGGATAGCCCTTAGCCCTGCAGTTTAATAACAATTATTGTAGCTAAGAGTGGTTCAGAGCATGTACAGTCATTTATTTTAAAAATGGACATTTTTACCGTAATGCCAAAGGGAAGGAGAATTTAAGTCTCAGACTGCTTAGCACTGCTTCTATTAAACCCAAGTGAAACTCTGCTTTGTCTGCTACATTTTTAGTAGCAGTAGCAGAGCGTCCTGGACTCCTGGTTAACATAAGGGGTTGGGAATTCCCTACTACACTGCAGTCAGCCCTAAACCGAAAGTCTGCCATAAATATGGACTTTTAAATCATCTCCCCTGAACTGTGCTGGGTCTGCAGGCCTAACAGACCTAAAATTGCATTTCAGTCAATATAGCAATCAAATGAGTCCTGAAAAAATACTGCCATGTAAGAAAGGGCCACTTCATTGAACCACTTTCAGTTGTCACGCTGGTAAAATTGAGATGCTAACTCCCAGCTGGTGGGATTGTTAAACATCCTGAAAATGAAACATCAGTGTACCAAATGGCTGCCAAGGAGCTCTTAAGAGATTACTCACAACTGAGCAGTAGTCCACAGTCCTGGGTACTTCTTTTGTAGAGGAAAACCTGTTTCATGGGGAGAGACTTTAATCCACTCAGAAATTGTTCTGTATTGGTCATGAAAGTCGTTATCAATGCCAATAATTAAACCGTGACCTTCTAGGGGTAAATGTGTTTTTATCAACACTAATGGATTGAAATGAGCTTAAGTGAAGAATTTGTCCCTTCCAAGTGTACGTATTGGTGGGTCTTCCATCCTTAATGGTTCCCACCTTCAAGTACACAGACTGAATGTGTGGATGCAGAGTTTCTCCTAGTGCAGAATTCTTTTATTTCATTCTGAGTTTTGAGTGCCTTGTTTTCTGCCCTTTTGTGCTCGTGATAAATACATTAGCATTTGAAAAAGAAACAGCTTAGAGAATCCCTTCCATGAGAGAGCTATTAAAAAGCAATTTCTTTACCAGGGAGAAATACTGCTGTCAAGCATACAACAGGCAGCCTTGCTTCATCCTTCATTTTTGTGTTTGTATTATGGTTATTTTTCCTATTTCTGTTCATCAGCAAATCAGCTTGATAGATTAATTCTTTTTTGAGAGTCGGTCTTAGTCACTGGAGTCTGTTCACCAAGAACCATCTGTTCCCCAAGATTTCCCTCCCACACACCATGGCAGAATTACGCCTACAACCAGTTTCTTCTATTAGGAAAGAAACGCCTGTAACGAGCTGGGTGACATGAGTCCCCAGGGAGACAACACAAGAACTTTTAACTTTGTTCATCATTATTACAAAGCAATACCCATCACTCAAGGACTGACTCTGGAGGGTAAGTGAACCTGTCTACCCCTTTCCTCCCACTCTCTTGCTACAGTACCAAAAGGTCAAGACCAGTCCAAGAAATGGGAATGGGGAGCAACTGGATGATGTTGTGGCAGCCGTTCTTCCCCTCCCACAGCCTGGGTCCCGATTTCATGGAGTGTGTTTATGTGCAAGTTAGGGGTGATGCCCCTCAAATTTCTTCCTCTGCCTCCAACCATGATCATGCAGACATCTCCTAATCTTTCTGACTCGAATTCATCCAATCTGCCTTACCTAAGGAGGTGTCTGGGAGAGTTTAATCAGGTTAAACTGAACGAGCTAACAGATCTATTATCACCTCACATCAAATTCATGACATCTGCCAAATAACAGCAATGAAGTGGGAGCCTCATCCCAAGTGCAGGACACAGGCAGAAGCTGGACTGTAGCCTGCAGCAGGCATTCCAAGACCAGGATCAAGTGCACCCTGGGTAGCTGTCACCTTCATTTCTGTCACTCAAGCAAGCAGCCAAATTGCCAAATTGCACTGGAGGAGAGTGCAGGTAAATACATGCCTTGCCTTCCACAGAGAAGACTCTCTCCTGGGAAGGACTGAGAAAGGGAATTGCTGGTTTCAGGTTAAAGACAGCACTTCTCTTCCCTCTCACCTACACAACATTTTCCCTCAGTCCCTAAAGTGACCTGCTGAACCAACTCCCTGGAGGTGTGCTGGTGGCCTCAGAGAAAAATCTCATCTCTTTTAACAAAACATTCATCTTTTCAGAACAGAAATGGCATTTCTTGCCACTTCCTCTTTTCAGTGCTGCAATTCAGAAGTCCTGGCACCTTCCCAGTGCATCGGCTCGGCTGTGCCTTTGGAGCTGGAATCCATCTAGCCCTACTGGCAGAATAAAATCTAACAAAAAGAAGTGAAAAGGACTGGTGAGTTAATTAAATGCAGCTCCTGTCAGAGGATGGGAGCACAAAAGCAGGTGTAGGCAGAGAAATTTTCCAGGGGCACAAGAACTACCGCGCAGGAGCAGAGCGAAAATGTATTTGATTTGAGCCACCATCTGCACACAGCTACAAGAAATGTTTCAAAGAAAGACATAATTCAGCAAATTTACATACTCCCAGTTAAGTCTCATCATGGTTTATAGAATGAAGGGAGTGGTTTAAGTGTTTCATTTAAAACATTATCTTCTATATATATTAAAATACGTATTTTTAGCCATACGAATGTTTAGTACAGCTTAAAACCTCATTTCATTGACTAAACATCATACATAATTAATTTTAAAATCTAGCTATTATTTAGTAAAATACTCTTCCCTTCTTCAGTGCTGAATTACTTTCACTGAACGTTCCCTTTCCTGGACACTGAGCTTATCTTACTCCGGGTTTATTTATTTTTAGCACAGATGGATGTCTCTCACCACTCTGGTTTCATGTTCTGCTGATTCCCCTGATGCCAGGGATTTGAACATCTAGTAGTACCTCAACAATCTCAGGACAAGCACACAAAGCTGACTGCTTTCCTAGAGAGCACCAGCACTCCAAGGAACTCACTGCTTCCACGGCTGCGCATGGAAAGCAAACTGAAAGAGGATGGTCTCAAAGTTATATCAGTGACCAGGGAATGACATTGATTAAATGTCCCTCACCCTTCCAGATTAGATATTAGGCAGAAGGGAGAGAAGGGTAACTAAAGGTCTCCAGACGTATTTTGGATTTCAAATAGGTTTTTTGATTAAATATTCCATTAATACCTAACTATTACATAGCCTTCTTCATCAGTAAGTTCTTTATAAAGAAGAGCCATGTAATTTTTCACAGGAGGAAACAGACACATAGATTTGAAGTGACTTACCCAAGGTCACACAAGTGGAAGGAGAACCTAGCTATTTTAAAGCCCTTTAGGAGGCAATATGCCTTCCTTAACCAAGTGCTTCTTTCCTGAGAGATGCCTTTTGAGGGCCAAATTAACACAAAGATTTTGGCACTGACTCAAAGCCTAATCTATGTTTAAAAAAAAATACAGCACATGTTTTGACTTGGGAATATTATCTATCTTTAACTGGACTGTAAGAAATTGTGTTTAATAAATGCAAGATTCATTGGGGTGAATAGTAAAAATCTTGGGTAACAGGCTTGTGGAAAAATCTGCTCTTTTTTCCAGAGGTGGTAGATTCCATGTGCTCTCCTCTGACATTGTTCATTGCTTTACAGTCCTGTGCTGGGAGAGCACAGGTGCCCAGGGAGAAGGAAGGGAGAAGCACACAGGTGAGGCAGAGGAATGCCAGCCGCAGAGAGTACCAGCCCTGGGAAAAGATGAATTTAACTGGAGAATGCCTCTTGCCTCCAAGCAGGCTGAGAACATGACTCTTTCCATCTCCAAGCCTACAAAGAAAGAGGATGCAAATATAACTGCTTTGCTCTTCATGCCTTTCCTACCCACCATAAACTGCTTTTGACCCATTCTAATCAGGAGCTAACATTTATCTGGAGGAATGCTGCCCAGAGGTAGCGATCCTGATGTGTCCGCAGAGTTAACATGGATGGGAAACACAGAAATTGCCATCTGGTGATCTGGGAGTTTCATCTAAACCAAAGGAAAGCAGTAAAAGCTGTCCTCAGAGAACACATCTGAGAGGGGTTGAGGAGTGAGTGATGTGTGACCAAAGCAGACACCGGTAAATGGGAAAAACTGATGGACAGCAACCAAGGAAGAAAATCAAAAGAATCTTCTCTGCAATGCACAGACGAGCACAGAGGCAGCTGTGTCAGCTCTCGTTTGATGCAGCACAAGACCCCAAATCAGTGCTGAAATGGTACATGAAAAATACTGACAGAAACAGTCCCAGATCTCAAAAGCACCTATTCCAGAGCTTTTCAGAGTCCATTTTGTGCAGACGGATGGATAACACACAGCTGGGTGAGGTTAAATGTATACCACTGCTATAAACAGCAGCAGGGAAGCGATGCCTCGGGATTGCTGGTGCTTGTTTTTCCATGTCCACTTCAGCAAGAGGTTAATTTTTATCACAGACATAAACAAGGCTTCAGTTTAGCCACACCTCTGGGCCTCCAGCACAAAAAAGGTTTGGTCTTACAACAGTTCCTCAGTCATCTCCTGCTCTTATTCCAAATAATGAATCCATCACATTCTCTAAAATCTGGATCCTCACAGGGAAAATTATACTGCATTTTATTTTGACAAATTACATACCAGTGAATTGCTTCTGATTCTGTCCTGCACAAAGGGTAATTTCACAGCATGTATTTCTGTGTAAAAGTTGGGAGTTCTACCTGAATTATTTGCTTTCTCCTACTGTTACTGGAGAAATGTCCGCCTTTGAATCAAAACCAATTTACAGATTCACATGAACACAGAAATATATCGCATGTGCACCTACTTCAGGTTATGCCCTGCTATTTAAAATACACAATCGCACACATGGAGACTTAATATCACATACAACTGGCTTCTCAGTTAAATTGAAAATTTAACATGAGAGAATTTGGTTTTCAGCCCGGTTTCCTAGGAAACATTTCCAGCTACTATTGGTGGAGGCTACAGGTTGACTGTCAAGCCCACGATTTGCTTTGTTCCCAGTCCATCAGTTTGATTTCTTTTATCATCTGGTCTTCCCTACTGAAATACATCTAATATTGGGGTAAGGGCTTCTTAATACATGCAAAATAATCAGTATTTCCCAAAGAGCCTCCCCAAAAGAGAGACACAAAGCAGTAGCAGTGATTAAAGAAGAATAAATGAAATGAAGTTATTTGAATTAATTTAAAACGTGATATCCAGATTTGTATATGTTCGAGTCTGCACAATGTTGACAAATATCTGCTGGAGATAATCTACAATTTTACTATTTATCCCTAACAAACAGATGGGCTTCCACGTTGCCATTTACGACAGTATAAACACATTCTGAAAACAAAACCAAAGCAAGCAAGAATTAAGAAATATGTGCACAGGTTTTTAACTGAATGTGCTGTTACTTAGGTGAGATTTTATAACCCTTTAGAACACCTGCATTTTCTAAAATTACAGCATTACAGACAACGAGGACTGTAGAAAATCAATCCCAAATGTCACTGCTCTTTGAAGACAAGAGGGAAAACACACTGGAGTGTTATCTACAGGAGAGAAAACAGGTCCCAGCCCCACAGACAGGCACTGACCTGGGCAGGGTGCCTTGGTCTGGAACCTTCCTGGCTTTGTTTCTTACCAAGAAAAGTGATTGCTCCAGAGAAACAGAAGGCAGCTGGGTATTTTCCTGCAAGAAGAAATGAAGCCTTGCTTGCAGTGCTTAATGAAATTATGCAGACTCAAAGATATATCACTGCTTCTGTTTCTACTTCTGCTGTCACTCGCGTTTCTGCTGGCTCTTTCTTTGTCCCTTGGCAGGGAAAAATATGGGCAACTGTGGTGGTTCCCCTCCTCTTCCCTAGTGGAAGGAGACTGGACCCCTCCCTTTTTCCCAGGACATTCACACGAGCTCAGACTGCAGTATTTTTGCAACTCTTCTACCTGTTTCAAACCCACTGTAGTGGCAGAAGGTTGGTTTGGCTCTTTTTAAGGATGCTATTAATACCATCCTTCAGAACTAGAAAAAATTTCTAGGAGCTATTCCCTTTATGCCCATGGAATACCCAGTTTCCCTCCTCAGCTGTTTCAGTCATAAAAAATGGGCCTACAAGCAGATATTGTTTTTGTGGGTTTTTTTTGTTTAACAGACAACATTTCCAGTGTCCTTCCATCATATTTTACAGGACTCCTTCAGCTCATGCACCCAGTAATGATTAAGGAAATCAAAAGCAGAGATTAAAGACTGTGCTTTATATTAACAACTGGGTGTTGACCCAGGCCTAATAACCTCAAAACTGGAGCAAGACCTGCCCTGCTTGTGTAGAAAGCACAAACACCGATGCTGCTACGAGCTGAACCTGTCCTTGTGAAATGGCCTCCTTGATTCCCACACAGAAACACCTAGTCCATGAATTCTCCCTTTAGACGTCCATAATTTTGAATTATGAGGATAAAGGTGAAACTTTTCCAATTATGTCATTGAAATAGGAACGCCAGAGCACCATAAGGGCTCATCTTCCTCTCCTGAGCTAAACTACCTGGAGATACTACACTCTTACGAAAAAACTGTGCACAAGGGCAGTGTAATCGTTTGATACTAATCACCACTGAAATTGTTGGAGAAATAAAAAGCTGTCATTTCACTTAAAGCGTGCAGCAAAATTCACCTAGTTGACAGTGAACATTACAAAGGTTCATTTATTTTATGCATTTCAGTTCTCGGCATGACACGCTTTCTATCCAAGGATGTGAATGTATTTGCAGTGTACCTCAGGAGATGAAACAATATCCATCAACAAAATCCACTGTTTATTTATGGTTAATATTTCACAGCAATAAACATTAAAGACGTTCCTATTTTATAAGATAACAATCTGAGGCCAACACCTTCCCTTTCGAGGCTCCCAGTGAAATGATGACCTTTGAAACACATCAGCTGCCTGATGAACTGTCTCCACCAAGCAACTCAATAACTGATCTGTATCTTTACGACTACAACTTCTCATTATGGAGATACAGATACCACCTAAACCATTTCAGTAAGACACAAGCAAACTTGGGGTTAGCTCAGCATATCAAGATACTGATATGAGGAAGTTCTGCTGGCAAGTATTCCCAGCTGGACAAATCCCAAACCACAGAGCATTTTTCTGGTTGGTATCCATGGGCTGCATGGCTAACATTCCTGCAGTGCGCTTCAGCTATGAACTTGAAGAGAGGCACACAGAAAACGCATGAAAAGGAGAATAAATATTTAATCCCATTTGGGAAAAGGGTAGACATGCAGGAACAAGAGGTTTGTATTATGCTGAGAGGAAGAAAAGATAGACAGCGGGGTATGGAATAAAGGACTTTGCTTCCTAAAGGGAGATAGCCTTTAAGATCACCTGGTCTAGTGAAAGGTGTCCCTGCATGGCAGAGGGCTGGAATGAGAAGAGCTTGAAGGTCCCTTCCAACCCAAACAGCTCCATGATGACTCTATGACTTCCTTCTAACACCCTATCAGCTATCAGACTATCAACTGTGCAGCACAGGCCAGCCCACATCCAAGATACAAGATGTAATCTCATTTTCAGCTTTCTTCGACTACACCTTAAGTCCAGATTGCTGGTAGGAAACAGTGCAGCTCTACCACCCTGCTTAAAAGGTGACATCTGAAACTGGGAAAGGGGAGCTGTGGAGCTGTATGTTGGTGAGGAAAGAGGATCAGGAAGCACTGCTGGCCATCACCCAAATGTGGTGGTGATCCATCTTAACTGGAACACGTAGTCATCAGGTCCTGAATCTCAGCAAATTCACCTCTGTTTTTTCCCCTTTCTGCATCTGAGATGATGTGCTAGAATGGCAAAGAACTTACTTACTGTTGACTGTAGTTGCTGAGGAACAGGGGAGGGACAGGTGACTGGACAATTCTGGGAGCTGAAGGAGGTATGTGAAGATTGGACCGAGCAGATCATGCCTGTAAGGATCTGCAGATCATTAAACAGAAATGAGCAGTAGAGCTGCACACTGGATTTGGGTCAGAGCTGTCTTGGAAAAGGTGCAGCGAGAATTGCTGATGATTGAGTGATGTTCTGATCAAAACCTTCCCTGGAGATTTCTGGGGTTAGTGGAAAGTGGGGAAATGGGTTGCTAGGCCCCAAGGCAGCAAATCTTGTCTGTCAGAAAGAAATGGAAGAAGTAACAGGGGAAGAGCAGAAAGAATGATAATCTTCCAAGCTTCAAAAGGAAGGGCTGAAGGGCAGAATTTTGGAAGGATGACAAAACGATTTACTGCTTCCGTGCCCTATGGAAGCTCAAGGTCTCCATGCTGCTAAGAATGGTTACTGTCCTCCCACTCAAGGTACTGTGCACATAAAAAATTTGACAGGGAAGAATCTAATTACCATTCCCTAAAGGCTCAGAGACCCTCCATTGATAAAACTCCATCAAAATCATACAGGCATTACATTAACAATTCTGAATTGCAGCAAACTTGATTTATTCTGTATTCCTTTCCTGTTCAGGCTGCAGTGCAGAGTCCTGATGCCCTTTAGACATCACAGCAGAACCCAGCCCATTGCCTTTGATCAGTTTGTATTTCTGCTCACCATGAAACAGAAACAAGCAAAATCAGTATTCAGGATTTGTATAGACATTAATCTTTTAAAGGATCAGGTTTAATGGGTTAAAAATATTAGAATGAGACTCATATCTACGTGCCACAACGTATCTTTAGCACATATAAGCCTTCATGCACAAGAATTTTTCCCACCTCTGAACTTCCATGCCTTGATCTCTTGTGCATCCTTTCTTAGTGTAAATCCTTTAAATGGATTATATTTAAAGAACCACTTATTTGATGCTACGAAGAGATGCTAAAGCAATATTTTGGCAGTTGTTTATGAAGTGATTAAAATCTTCCATTTATTCTACACAGATGTAATAAAGGATGGTCATTTATTTTGCTAATTGATACAAAATGGCAAGGACTAGAACTTTAAATTGGTGGAAAGACAGAAATCAAAACCTGACTGTCCTTACTTCAGTGGACAAAGCAAGAGCCCCGTGCAGAGAAAACTCCATCCATGAGGGATTTGTATGGTGACAACATGCAGGAGATGGAGGAATCAAAAAGTATGGAGAAGAAGAAGAGAGCCTCGTGCCTCAGTCCTTTGAGCAAGTCTGTATTTTCCCTGCTTATCTTTCTGGATACTCCCAGTGATGTTACATATTCCTCTTCAGATTCTTACCTACAATACAGGTTTTCTCCGCAGGCTATTTCTATGTTTTACCACACTCTTTATGACATTAATAGTTACATGCGCATGTATTTACTGTTCTCTGCCCTTTCTGGAAAACAAAACAAAAGAAAACCACAAACAAACAAACAACCCCCCCCCAAAACAGAACAAACAAACAAAAAACCCCAAACCTATCTCAGCTTTTCTACTACCTTGAAAACAACAAAATAGCAAACGCTATTTTCACAGAGGAAACCCTTGGGTATCTCAGAGAAGGCATGTTGTGGGTTTAGGCCTTACCTCTCAAAAAGATGCATCACTATCCTGATACCACATATGTATGAGAGAATGTGACATGGGAAGCAGTCCAGTGAAAACGACATTTTACAAGAAGAAGTTACAAGCCCCACCTGTGTGTTCTTAGAAACCTGGGTAACTTGGATAGCGTACCTGGAAAGCTGAGCTGCACCTTGGGCACGAAGTTTGGTAGAGAAACCAGCTGGCAAGAGCACATTTGAACAAGCAGCCACATGAATGGGCTCTCAAACACATTCTGGGTATCTCTGGCAGTGCAACGTGGAATTCTGTGGCTGTGTTAGAACTTCTACCCACAGCATGGGAACAGATTTCACAGCTTAAGTATTCTAGCTAGGGAAGATGAACCCTGCTCTTACAGGCCTTTGGGTTAAAAAAACCAGAATTCATGAGACACAAGCTCCTTGCTTGCTTTCTGCTGACACAGGTCAAATAGACCTTGCTCCAGAAAAATGTCTAAGCAGGTATTTTATTCAAAGCATGTTGGTTGAAATGGGAACTCACTGCAAGTTTCCTACGAGCTTTTGACACACTGCATCTGGAAGCTGCACATCTGGTTCATCCCACATTAAAAGAGGGAAAACAATTTTCATTTATTTGACAGAAGGGGTAACAGATTAAGCTAGATATTTAAACAGTTTTCCTGAAGGAAGAATAGGAAGTTTTGATGTATCTCACATCTTCTCAGGTCCTTCCTAACCTACTCCCCGGGTGGTTGAAATCCCCCATGAGGATCAGGGATTGTGAACGTTAATATTACGTGCTGTTAAATGGCACTGCCTCTGTTTTAATCCCTTTGCTGCCAGCCACTCACTTGCTTCACTACCACCAAGTGCAGTAATTCCTATGACTTAAAACACCCTTCCAGGACAGGCTGAGGCAGCTGGAAGAACTTATCTCACTAATGTTTGTTTAGGGAGTGACCTCTGGAACACAGAAACTTCCTTGTAATCAACACTGCCCAGCAGAGGCAGGAGAGTAAAACCCAAAGGATGTATAAAAAGACGAGGAAAACTACCAGAACTCAGGAGCTCAGAGATCCAAAGCCTGTTTCCCTTCTCCAGCTTCCTAAGTTAGATATTACTTACAGCAGCACTGCCAGTTATCAGTAGAGACTGCAGCATAAAGAATGCACTACAACCTGGAGTTTTTTGTTGGGGTTTTTTTGTTTGTTTGTTTTGTTGTTTTGGTTTTTTTTTAAGGTGCTAAACAGAATAAGTTCCCAGATAAACTCCTAGGGAATTCTGCTTATAAGTGACCTCCAGGCAAAGCATGAACCATTAAACTCTTGCAGTCTGAATGTACAGCCAGGTTTCTTTTCCCCACCTTGACTATAAAACCCTTATCTGCATGTTGGCAATCTGGTGGAGACCATGCTGAAAGCATTGCTATTTTCAAGGTAAATGATATCCATGGCTTTCCCCTAATCCACAGATTCAGTCATTTTATCACAGAACAGGACCAGACTGGTCCATCTAAACATATCAAGGGTAAATCACAGAATCATGGAAGTGACTTTAAAGATCAGGGACGGGGCAGCCAGCTTCTCTGGGCAACCTGTGCCAGGGCCTCACCACCCTCACAGGGAAGAACTTCTTCCCAATATCCAAGCTAAACCTACCTTGTTTCAGTTTAAAACTGTTCCCCCTTGTCCTGTCACTCCAGGCCCTTGTCAATAGAGTGTCTCCATCTTTCTTGCAGGCTCCCTTCAGGTACCGGAAGGCTGCAATTAGGTCACCTTCTCTTTTCCAAATCCATGCTGACCTTCAAGTCACCTCCTTTTCCTTCATGTACCCAGAAATGTGTCAAGAAAATTCACTCCATTTGTTTTTTTCAGGGACAGAAGTGAAACTGCCTGCAGCTGCCTGAATTGTCCCTCTTGCCCTTTCTGACACTGGGTGAAGCATTTGCCCTTTTTTCCAGCCATAAGTGTCCTCTAGAATGTAGAAATCCTGGAGGCTTCTGAAATAAATGGAATACATAGCTCTTCATGCTCTCTTTACCCCCCTGGCAAAGAAATTTGCTGCAAAACATACCCCCACACAGAGTTCTAGTAAAGTCAGCTTCCTGGAGATCAAAGCAAGGGCAGCAGCTTGGGAACTGCCCACATCCAATGGGGAGTCAACCATCAGGGAGACAGTGTGCCTCCAGGCATGGATACAGCACAGCAAGGAACACAGTAGCTTTTTGAACAGGTTATTGCCTTTCTGCAGGCAATCACTCCAAGCAGAAATCTACCCATAAAAATGTTTTTCTCTCATCCACCACTGAGAATTTTGTCACGCTTTGTATGGAAATGCCCTTCCCAGTGCTGAAATTATTTGTGGGTGGACAGTTCAGGTGGTTAATTCCTCGGGTGTGGGCACACATGCAATGCCACAAGTGGCACAGTTGTGTTCACCTGGTCTTCTGAAACATGAGCTTATCACCTGAAGAATGATAAACCCTTTTCTTACCCTCCTGCATCCCTATTGTTGTGTTCTCACAGCCTGCTTTATACCTGAACACCTTGAATAGTGAGAAAAAAGGTTTAAAGAGGTCAGACTGAGAGCTGTTACAAAAAGGATCATGAAACTTTTGAGTGAAGGTGTAATTACCCATACTTACAGTGTGTGTGTCTTAGCAGATTTTGATGTAGCTTTAATAAATAAAACATTAATATAAACTTCAGAGAAGCACAGAGCTCTCTGGACATCCTAATTTTCCGAGATGCATTCACTAACAAAAAGAGAACCTAAATAACTGATTCTGGCTTCATCCGTCAGGGAAATTTTCAATGTCGTGGAAAAAACTGTCAACTGATTAGAAATTTTTGCTGTAATTTAGAGCTCTAGTTCTGCAATTTTAAAAATGAACAACTGAAAAAGTTAAAAAAGTAAGCTGTTACTTTGGAAGAGGTCATCCCAAAATATTTTGGGGTTTGGGGTTTTTTTCCCCCTCTTTTTAGGGCCCTAGGGTTGGAGCTCTATGAAAGCAATCAAAGTAATTCAAGAAAAAAGTCCATTTTGCTTATCCTTACCCATATTTTTTCTGCCAAAAAACATTCGGGAGGCATTTTTTTTCCCCTCCCAACTAGGAAGACACTGACTGTTCACTGTAAACATTTTATTATACAGATGAAGTACTTGTAGTATTATACACAACTGTAATGTCAATAACGCCCAGCTTGGAGCCAGATCCAGGCTTCTGTTTTGATGAGCTCAGCAGCAGATTGAAGGCTTTAAAACACATTTTAGTGTTTTGAAGATACAAAACCAAAATAAGAGACCTTTGTCCCTAAACTAAGCTATGAAATCCCACTTTTAAGACGAGATGGCAACACAAGGAGACAACCAGTAGAGTAGACAAGAAAGATGAGAAGACATGCAATAATGGAGATCAAAAGTACACACACAGTTAGTTAGTGTCAAAGGTTTGCTTGGTTTTTAAACAAGCCACAAGTCAGTGCTTGTTTTTGTTATTCGTATTTGTTATTTCTACTGCAGCAGTGCCCAGAAGTCCCGTCCAGACATCCCACGCTCAGTCCCTGCTTTTAAATCTTGATGCAATCACACTGACTATTCTACAGCTTCATGGATGAGAAGGAGATCACTCCAAATCTTCTCTCTCATCTAAATCATGCCCATAAATGATAATCCACACACTTGGCAAAACTCACCCAATTCAGATTGTATCAACACAAGGCAAGTTTCTGTTAAGTCTCCAGGGGCACCCACTTCAACACAACCCCCTTGAATTTTGGATAAAACAGACCCAAACTGCAGCACAAGACTGATGCACCACTGAAGACACATCAACATTCTTCAATGAAAACAAGTGAAAGCTTGTAGTAACTGAACATATATAGGGTCAAAAATCAGTCTAATGATAATTTTCAATAGAGAGAATAAAGCATGCCTTGATTTTAAAAATATTTAGCCAGACTAGCAACCCTTTCCGTTTGCCAACTCCAGATCAAACACAAATCAGGCCAGAACAGCAGGCTCTGGACAACCACCTCCATAGTCCAGAGTGTGGCAGTGAATAATCCCTGTTCCCAGAATTAATAGGATTTCCCTCTGCAGAGTCAGACCAGCTCGTTCTGGGAGTCTGGCTGCAGTCAGTTTGTGCTGTTCACAGTCACATCATCGTTCACATTTAACTATGAATGGAAGAGCTGTTTCGCTTCAAGAAGCAAAATTAATTTACAACGCTAATAATACTCTGACTCCCAGATCCCTTAAAAGAAAACAAAAGGCCTAATACAAGCCCCTAGAAAATTACCAAAGCCCAATTTTCAGGCTTGGGTTCCTTGGCACAATTCAGACATTTTGATTTGTGTACGCAATGACGCGAGTCAGAACTTCACAGTTTTTTAAAGCAATCTCCCTAATATATTTGGCAGTTCTTATGGGTCTGGTAAATGTAATAAAAAAAGCAGGCTGGATTTGCCAGAGTAAACTGCAGTCAAAGGTGACCTTCAGACAACTTTTAAGCTGTGTGATGCTCTGGAGGATGGATTTTAGGATCAATTGTAGGTCACCCAGAAGATCAAAAGCTCTGGATTGTGAATATCAAGATGCACCACTGTGTCACAAGCGGGAGCTCTCTCAGAGGCCCAAAGGTTCAGAGTACTCCCCTCCCTTCTCCCCAGTATTTCAACAAATTTGTTTATCCATGTACTAGTCTGGGATCAGGTTTTGACTGGGAAGTCAAAACAGAAGTTTAAAGATTCTGCCCCACTATATTTAGAATTTCTTCTTAAACTGCTGTGTTTTGTTCACAACAAACTTTATTTCTTTGTAGGGCCTTCTGACATAAAGTTGGTCTTAGCCTCCATCATTCAGTCACAGTCTGCTGCCAGAGAAGAAAAAATACTGGTAAGGAAGGCCAGAGCTCAATTTAGGAAAACAGAAAAGCTTCCTTTAAGAAAAAAAAATAGAAGAAACAGCTGAGGATAGAATGGAATAAAATCAGGCACAAAGGATAAAACATGAGTTAACTTTACATTGTGTTGAATGACAAAATAGCCAATTCTGCTTTTCGGGTGCTGACTGATGGCTCCATTGCCAACCCATTCCAGAAAAGATGAGCCTGGGTTTTCTTAACTATGATTTGCAGGCCCTCGGAGGTTGTTTGAGGTTAGCTGTCCTCATTCAGCCCCAATTCCAAGCAGAGAACCCACGCCTGCAGATGAGCTGTGGTACACGAGCAGCTCTGTCGGTGTCCAGAGCGGTTCTGAAGTGCAACAGCCCAAAAAGGAATTGTGCCAACTCGCACACATCAAGAGCCAAGTCCCGGGCTCCAGCAAAATGACAAACATTGTTTAAAAACATGTTTGCTGAAGGCCTTGTTGGTGAACGGGTCACTTGGCAAAACTGTGAACACAAGGCATGCTGTGCAGCTGCCTAAAAGCTCAGCTCTCCCGTGTGCCTGAGCAAAACCAGGATCCGGGAGAAATCGGCAGCTTACAAAGGATGCCCAACAGGACTTCTCTAATGATGTTGCTCCATGGCCTTGCTGCCAGCAAAAGCTGCCGGGAAATGGCTCTGATTTCTGTTACTGATGTAAAACTCTCAAGCCTGCGTAGGAGAGCTTTTCTCTTCAACGCTCTGTTCTTTTCCCATCCTCTTTGAAAATGCCATGCTGAACTCCTCCATGTCTCTAATGCACACTCTCCCACTGCCTTGACTTTTTCCTTTAGGATGTGGAGACAGCAGTGGTGGTGATGCTGAAAGCTTTCTCCTGGCAAGGAGACCTGGAAAGGCACAACTTTCTGGATGGAGAGATCTCTGACTGGCATAAAAGTAAATTTTGTGGATTGGAGAATCTAAAGCTTCCCTTTAGTCACTTGAAAACAATTTGAACACTAGGATACAATTTCCATCTCCAACTTGACACTCAAGTTTGAGTTCGGATGCAATCGCATGGGAAAAGAGGTGGATTAGAGTCAGCAGTACCAATAAAACAATTACTTCTTGCATTTGTTAGCTTCCAAACCCAGAAACTGTCTAGTTTGCTTATGCTCCAAGGCTGGAATCAGACAGCATTGGTATTCCAGATTTAGAAGAGTGATTAACTGCATTTTCATCTCTGTACCAAACACTTTCCCCTGTGTTTAAACCGCTATCATCTGAAGTAGAAATACTGGCAGGGAAATCAAACTCATACATGTTATTATCCAGAACAGTAAGAAAATCCACCAGAATGCCACAGAATTGAAAGGATTACTTGTAAACTACTTATTTGGGCCCATCGCTCATCACCTCTTTGAAATCCACCCTTCACAAGATACTCAACCAAAGCTAGGTACCAAGAGAAACGCTACTGATTTCAGGAGCTGGGCCTTGGCTGCAAACCAGAAAGTATGCAGGCATAAATGCAAATTCAAGTAATGTTATGAAGATCCTTTAAAGCTGTGACTCAACTGCAATCTTAGTTTGCTAACTCCCTTATGAGATTCCCTCTTTCTTCTGTATGACACCCTTGCACATTAAAGAAAAAATATTGTGAAGTTACAGACTGTAAGTGTCCCAAAATATCACTGCTTATGGAGCACTAAAAATGCATTTCATTTTACAGATGGCAGCAAATGCAGCCTAACTGCAACCTCTACGCTGTTACTGGCAAGAGAAAATCTTACTGTTGACGGTTTTTTTAATTGCATCATTCTCAAGGTACTGCCTGCTGATTTGCTTCAAGGGCTGAACTGTTATTTTGTCATTTATCAGCTGGTAGAATCTTCACTGCAAAATCTTCACTAACACACAAATCCCTTGGGATACCCACCACTAAATAAAACGAAAATGGCTAGCTTGAGAGTGCCTTTATGCATGTGTGCATTTGTATCTATACAGATGTGTATGTGTTAATTGGGCTGCAGAGCACAGTTTTGTGCAGAAAAAGCTTGTCCCTAACATTCCCTGGACAAAAGGAGGTCTCTGACCATCAGAGTTCTCAGAGAGCAGCATGCTACTAGCCATGAGATCTTTAAAGATTTAGCAGAATAACTGAATATTAATATTTAAACACGTGCATGTCTCTTGTTAGATATCTTATGTGAAACTGAGAAAATTCTCCTTTGTTTTCAGCTCTTTTTTAACTTTACTGCACAAGCGACACATGCATTAGCACACAATTGGCTACAGGGATTTTTCTGGAATGCTTCTATTTGAGGCTCTGTATTCTCCCCTGGAGGTGTTGCTGTTTACATCATGATCTACTTGACATCACAAAATTACTTTCAGGGAAAAAACCCAACCAAACAAAAAAACCCTTCGGAAATCTGATGATTTCTTGCAATTCCAGACCATGCCACAGAAAAATTGCACGAAACGAAGAAGTAAAGATAAAAGTGAGGGACAGCTTTTACAGATTGTTCTGCAGGTGGTGGGTATGTGTGTAGAATGACATGAAGACAGAAACCACTAACCCCCTTGCTGTTGCAGCTGAGCAAGCAGGCACAGAGAAAGCTGAGCTGCACAGAAAGATCTTGCTCTACCCTTCGTACAAGGCAAATTTTCTGAGGAGACACCTTGCAAGGATCAAGACTGCTGAGGTGGCAGCTGCTGCCAGGCAGGTGGCCCCTGGTTGATGTTGGACCACTCTGATTCGTGCTGGGTTTCTCTTTTCAGTGGAAGATGAGGAAACTGATGTGTCAGGTTTTGACACCAAAACATTTTTATTCACAGAATGATGAACACACTTGAAATGAACTGAGAAGCATTTTTGCTTTCAAAGATTTACTAATTTCAGAGTAATTCACCTAGTTTCTACAGTTTCATATTGCACTGTGTTCTTGTTTTTAATTTAGAATATTATGTCATTCAAAATTCTTAATTTCATTGTGATTTACTGCGTACCTTTGTACAATTGGAGGAAATTGAAAACTGCAGCCTATTTTTAAAAGAGTTGACATTACCACTGTGAATACCCGCAGGAGCAGAAGGACTGAAGACAGTTTGCAAAGACGAAGTATTACACTGTGACCTCTTCTTGACAGTGATAAAACTGGGGTTTGAATTCTGTCCCATCTGGCAGAGCTTGTGACCTGGAGACAAATGGCATCCCCAAGGCTTGTCTGGGTTTCAGCAGCATTGCTTTTTTTAATAAAAGACAACGCATCACACCATTAGGTCATAATCCTTCCTAGAGCTTCCAGTACTGTAAGTTCTGCTTTTAAGGGGCAAGATCAGCAGGAACCATGCTGATAACACCACAGAACTGCATCTCTTGAGCAAAGACTGATGTTTCAGGGAGACAGTCATGCAGGAGTACAAGGAGAAGCCATGTAATAAAGCACACAGCTTCTTGCAGTCAGAAATGCCTCTGGGAAGGGTCTAGAGCACAAGTCTTAGGAGGAGTGGCTTGGGGAGCTGGAGTTGTTTAGCCTGGAGAAAAGAAGGCTCGGGGGATACCTCATTGCTCTCTACAACTACCTGAAAAGAGGTTTAAACAAAGTAGGAGTCGTTCTCCTCTCCCAGGTAGCAAGTGATAGAATGAAAAGGAAATGGTCTCAAGCTGTGTCAGGGAAGGTTTAGATTGGATGCCAGGAAAAATTTCTTCACCAAAAGGGTTTTCAAGCATTGGAACAGGCTGCCAAAGGGAGTGGTTGAGTCACCATTCCTGGAGGTATTTAAAAGATGTGAAGATGTGATGATGTGATGTCGAAGGACATGGTTTAGTGGTGGACTTGGCAGTGCTGGGTTAACAGCTGGACTTCATGATCTTATTTTTTCCAAGATAACTGATTCTATGACTCTATGATTCTATAACTCATTTGTTCTTCAAACACAGAGAGAGAGAAAAAAAATTATTTCAGTCTTGGCCTTGAACACTTCCAGGGGATGGGGCACTTACAGAATCAGAGAGTCAGTTAGGTTGGAAAAGATCTCTGAGATCATCGAGTCCAACCTACAACCTAACACCACATCAGCTGTTACATCAGCCTAAAAACCTCATTAACCCTGATCCAGGTACATACCCCTCTACAGTGGTAACAGCAGATTTCAGGGATGCTGCTCCAGATGGAGCAACAGTGCACCAGTTTGGCAAGGAGAACTTTTATTGCTTATGGTGATGAGTAAGGGGGCAAAGACAGCGATAGTCATAGGAGGTGGGGAAAGATAAATCTGGAATGATTTGCTGATATAGGGCCTTGCTGGATGTTTGCTGATAAACACAGCGCATTTCACAAGGAAATACTGAAGAGGCAAAGCTGTCTGACAGCACTGAGCATCTGCTTTTTGCAGTGGCCAGGCCCATCCCAATGTGCAGCTCCAGATAAAGCTTTGCATGGAAGAAAAGGTCTGTAGCATCCACTGTAGCTCTAAGAGTTAACTGTGACTGGACGACAGGAAAAAGCAGCAGTATTTTACAGTCACACCTAATTCCCCATTTTCGGCAGCCTCCCCGTTTTCTCTCTGAATTATCAGAGACATTAATAAGAGCCGTTTCCACTCCCTACTTTGTCTGATCTTTGTAATTAGGAACACTGAACAAATATATCTGAGAAACAGCCTGGCAGCAGCAAGCAGCCTTGGTTCACTGCGTGCAGGACATGGAAAATGCTCTGCCCTCCCAGGGACAACGGGAAAGCTACCATCAGTGAGTCAGCATTAGCCCAGTAACTGCTCTCCAGGGAATCTAAGACAACCCCTCCAAGTATTCCTGCCTGGAATCGCACAGAGTGATCAGACAGCAAAAAATGCTCCTTGAAATAACTCCCTACCTCTGATAAACACACACCTCACATCAACTCACGATTATACAGCCCTGTCAAGCTTTGCCTCCTGATCCACAGCTCCGGACACATCCAGGCTGCAGCCAACACTGAAATTTGAGGGGTTTTGTGTAACAGCTGTGCTCTGTGCAAGGCAGACGTGGCATTTCATCAAGCACAGGGTAATAGCTTGATTCCCTTAGGGACCTGCTGCTGGAAAATAGAACATCTCCTTTCATAAACAGGCAAGGTCACCAAGCTTGTTTTGGATTTGATGCTGAGATAATTGAGTATCTGTTCATTATATATTGCATATTAATGCACTAATGCATCTGCATGTAAAACTAATTTTACTAGACCTGAAGAAAGCAGCCTTATATTACATTTCAACATCTATTCAGCTACAGAATGCAGTCAAAGAACTCTGATTTATGCCCTAACTATTTTCTGTATTTTACTTTCCATGTTGAATTCACAAGTTGAAAAATTGCAAGTAACCAACTGTTGAAAAGCACAAACTAAGCTATTTTGCCCGTTCACACTGTATCACCCTTTCGTAACTCACAGCTGCTCCTCTATTTAACAGGAGTCATCTTCCAGCATATTCACATGTACACACAGTGAACAAGACAGGTCACAAATCTGACACCTCAGTGTTTAAACCCCTGTAGATATAATGATAAAAGCCACACAAGTTCCACGAGATATATGAAGAGGGATCAAAATTCTAGGCAAATTCTTTCAAAATATTTCTAAGCACTACCAAAAATCAGGAGTACCCAGAGGACCTTACCTGAAGAACCTAAACATTATGCAACTAATTCTAACCAATCTGCTTCACTTTGATATCACTTCATGTCAAATACTCATTTTATCTCTTTATTTAGAATATTTAGAAGTTGGCAACCTGATTCTCTCTGTTCCTCTGCTTCCTGGAATAGTTCCTTTCTGGATGTGCAGACAAGAAAATCCAAAGGACAATACTAGGTCAAAGCCAAATGCAAAAGAAGAAAGAGTTCCTTGCAAAGTGAATGTGTCATGGCTCAGTAGAGAAGATTACACAGGGTAAGATATGATAGAAGAAATAAAGTATTTTCTCCTAAACCCAGATACAAACACTGTTCTGCATTAAACCCAGTAGTTTGTGGGGGAAAGGAATAATTATGCACTAGAGTTTAGCAATTATAAAGGTACACATAAACAGTACACATAAATAACAGAAAGAATTTTATTCTGAATTTTCCTGTGCTTACTCCAAAATATCTCATCAGAGATTATGATTAGAAATTTCAAATGCAAATGTTGTCTGAAGATTTGGAACAAAGTTTTGCTGCATTTTAATTTGTTATATACCTCAGGAATTTCCCAAACTGGAGGATGCAAACCTCAACTGTAAATGAAAGGGCAGTCTCTAGATTGTGATCAACTGGAAAAGATCTGCAAAAATGTTAAGAATAATGTTTCCTGCCCTCCTCATCTGTCATTAAATTAACAGTTAGTGGAATTAACAGTTTCATTTCTGGAAAAAAAAATCTCCAAGGCTGTCAACATTTGTACATGGCAAACACCTTTGAGGAGTAGGGCTTCTGCCTTAGGCAATGATTTTTGAGTAATTTTAAAACAATCAGCATCAAAAAGACACCTTCTATCTTGAGAGGACCCGGATGACTTGTGAGAGTATTTTTTTCTTTCCAAGGCTGAAGCAGCCTAACTTAGAGCCCTGCCTGCTCCTTTTGCTCATTTGAAACACATTGGAGCAGGCTGTCAAAGGTTCAAGGAGAGGTTATCAGGTCCTGTTTGCTGTTGGCATGTCTAAAACTGCTGACACATGCTAGGAAGAAGAATGGGTACATATAATACAGCTGCAACAATAAAACAGCTACTACGGAACCCTACCTAGAGCTAACAACACCTCCAAGCTGTGCTGGCCAACTGAGGAGATAAGCCAGAAGTACTGATACATAAAATGCAAACAGAGCTTACAGAAGTCTTGATAAATACCCAGGTTTGTCATTTCCTCAGTGTTTTAAAATACAAGAGGCAAAAACACACCACGTTTGGGATTTTGTTGGTTGGTGATGAAAACTATAACCCACTACCCGTTACCAGTGATGAAAGCCGAGGATGGACTTGGCAGTGTGAGCTTAAGGGCTGGACTCAAAGACCTTGAGGGTCTTTTTCAACCTAAATCATTCTATGACAGACTTGCAAAAAGCAACCAATGGGATTGTTTTCTTTTGCATCACTCACAAATTTTCCTGAATATGAAAACAATGTACCCTCTGTTAAAAACACACCAAAACCAAACAAACTCTGTTCTTGGACATACATAACATTTTTCTAGCTTAATGCCTCAAAACATTAAAAGGAAAAAAGCATGTTTTCTGGCAGACCTACTTGTCTCAAAGTCACCTATTTTACCTCTAACTTCTGCAGAAGGGGGATTCTTCCAGTCAAGTCTTGTTCAAACTTTCAGACCAATACTCTATAAAGATATGTTGACATTTCTCAGATTAATTCCAAGTAATTCCTTGCCTGCCAGGGCCAAATCTGTCCCTTCCTCTCATTTCACATCAGCTATGTACAAATTCACACTAGCATCAAGCATGAGCTTGAACTCTGGCATTTATCATAGCTGGAGGAGTCTGAGCAAGTTCACAACCTCACCACTGGCTTAAGAGCTGGAGGATCTTGAGCATCTTGAGAGCCTCAGGCCAAGTCAGTGTCTCCTTACAAATGTTTACATTAAATACAGCGAAGGGCTTTGACATCCTTCTTGCCGCTAGAGATCTGGATTTCTTCACTGGGATGGCAAACTAAGCAGGATCAAGCCACATGGGTGGAGGTCATGCAAAAAGGGAAGTAAAAGGATTACATCGTTACAGTGTAAAATGCTGTGGCACCTATCAAAATCAGACAGATACAGGTTTGTTCATGTACAATTCTTCTGGCTGTTTGTCTTAGACACAGCAAAAACACACATCTGTTAAAGCAGAAGTCAGCCTTTTGTTCTTCATGAATCGAGTAAAACAGAAGCCCTTTGCTTCACCCTGCTAAATGGCTTTCAGATGAGATTCCAGAACAAACCATATGAACTTACCTTACATTTCAACATGTTGGCCACTCTCTCTTGCATTGACTGTCCAGCCTTTGGCCTGACAAGAATATAAACTGCTTTCACTTCAGGGCTGGAACGCAGAAGTTTTTCCACCAGTACTTTGCCCATGAAACCTGTAGCTCCTGTGATAAGTACGGTCTTTCCATTGTAATAAGCTGAGACTGAAGACATGGTGCTTTCTTGTTCTATCCCTTCCTGCAGCAGGTACCTGAGAAGATGCAGAAATAAAGCTTTAAAGGCTTTTGGGATAACTTTTTCAGTCAGCTATGTCAACTCAAATTAGTTCAGTCAATGGCAATTTTAAAAATGATTTTTTAACAAGTCTTTATTGCAAAAATAAACCACAGAAATCTAAGCTTAAAAAAATCAAGCTCAGCCTTATCCTCCATATGACACCACAGCTGCACACAGAGGTCAAACACAGCTCGTGCTGTCCAAGGCTCCCAGCAGGAGATGCTCACTGCAGTGCTGAACAGTGTTTATCTGCTACTGTTAAATGGCAGCCATGAAGATATGCAGCTATCCCTACAAGACAAAGAAGAAAGAGATTTCCTCACAAACGCTGCTGTGTTTTCCACTTCAATTCCACTGTGCCTACGGCATTCCTTGTCAGCCATCACTCATCGATGTGCTCAGTCTTTTCCTGTTGCCTTGGCTTGGAATAACACCACGAAGAAAGCTCTTCTTCATGAGAGATACAGTGCAATCACCTCGCTCTGCACAACTGCAGTATCACATGCAGGTCACCACCCTTTATGAGCTGTTATGGCCAGAACTCATCCCAGTTAACTCTAAGGAGTGTAGATGTGATAGGCTCCCTCTGGGGAGTTCAAGTTGTTTGAACTCCCCTTTGGAGATCCACTGACATGACCAGGCTCCCATATGACATGTCCCAGTTAGGTATTTTAATTAGATGCAATGGTTTCAGGCCTGAATGTCCTCAGCCATCCTGATTCAAACTCTTTAAGTTGATTAAATGCACAACAAGGCTTGGACTGAATTCTCTTAGAAAAGGCCCTCTTCCCCTATTAACCGAATGGAAGTAAAACAACGATCTTTGAAGCGGGGCAGACCACAGCAAGCACCAAACACACTGCAAAAGGGAAAGGCTCATGAAAAATACCAGTAAATGTTTTGAAAAAAGCCTACTGAATTTGAAACAAAAAGAAACAAAAATAGTATAATGCTGTCAATCACATATTCAAGAACCGGAACAATGATCTTCAAGTATCCCAGAAAAACTTCTCTTCCTCCAGCAGAAGCTTCAGAGACACAAACTAGGGAGTCAAGCCAAACAAAATATTACTCTTCTTTCCCAGTGCTGCCTGGGACCACAGTACTTAGCATCAAACTAATTAAAATCCCTAAATTTATTTATCCACGACAAATCATCAGGTGTAGAATCCAGTTTAGAAAGTGGGTCAAGCAGAATAATTTCTCAGGGACACTATTTTACAAACTAATAGCTGTGGGCATTCTGGCTCAGTGAATTTGGTTATTAGCCTACTTTCAGATGTTGTCCAGATTATAACTTAGATGAATGCAAAAGGCTCATCTAGGCCTATTAAAAACCTGTTCTTATTAAAGAGCTGGCCACTTGGGAAGTTAAACCAACAGGTTAAACTATTGGATAATGAACTTATTTATAACAAAATGTCACATCTCGTTCTGGTTCAGAAAAACTGACTCATATTGCAAGACAGGAACTTGCAGAGCCTGGAAGTGTGTGAAAGGTGTGTAGGGCCAGAAGAAGGTAGCAGTTTAGTCAGATGGAGACAAAAGACCTCAGAAATTTGAGATGACACATGCCCTGCAATGTAGAAAAATGAAGGAAAGAACTCCTTAGTCACTAGAGGCCATACAAATCCCACTGAACAACAGGAAACAAAAAGATAAAATATAAGGACCACTTCCAGCCACTGGATACTTCCTTTGAACTTGTATTCAGAAGACCATATCTGCACAAACAACGGTACATTTATAAAGTACTTTGCACCACAAACTTGGAGATTACCAGAGGAGTTACTCTCCTTCCCACAGTTCAGGAGCAGAGAGCATTTCCAACCTGCATCACCAAGCATCACTGCTTTGCTTTATAGTTGTAGACTACTGCACAAATAAATGTGAAAGGCTTCCACGTGTGGACATCAATTTATTATGTTGTTTCATGTGGGTTCCCTGCTTCAGTTATCTAAAAAGGGCTTCATTTGTTTTGGCCAGATGTTCAATACCTGCTAGAATAGTAAAATAAATAAATCACAGTGTCCCTATAACTAACGGTGCAGCCACATTTCATTAAGTATTTCTGACAAGGACTACATGCACATGACTGACAGTTCTTCTCCATCTAGTCTGAGACCATTTTGAATGTCTGATTCCAAAAAAACCCCCAAAATTTCATCTTCCAAGCCACTCTGACATGATGAAAATGGAAGTACCAAACACAGCCACTGAAAAAACAAACTTCCAAGACAATCTGCTGTTACTCTTGATTATTGGCTTAACCTCCGAGGGTTAAAAGGGAAGAAAAATTACATCCTTTCTATTTTCCATAATAAAGCAGTCCAAGTGAGGCAGCCTAGAGTTAGTAGGGCCAACTTCAGAGTTGGATCCATTTGCTCAGGACCTCATCCACAATAAAAAGCCACAAAGAATGAGGTGGTGTTTGCCTGTTATGGGATCAGATTTGCATCTCTTTGCAGTACATTTATTTTTCTATTTCCTAAGTGAGCTTCAGAAGAAAATACAAAAAACTTGTACCTATCTGATACCATGCTAATTACCAGGAAAGAAAATCTGTGGATTTGTTTAATGCACACAAACAAATCCATGTTTTGAGATCATGACACAAAAGCCAGAATTGCTGCAATTGAGTATGTTCAGACAGATCCCTGAATCTCCACTGTTCAAGCAAATTTAAAGAGGCTTTTATTACATTTCAAGTTCAAAGGCATTTTTCTTTCAACTTAGTCTTGATTTTTTTATTTTGTAAAACTATCTTTGTTTTTTTAATATTTTTAAGAGTGTTACTGATTTTTCTCTGGTTTTATTGATTTTGCTTGGCCTTTGTAAAGAGATTACTGAAGAACATACGGAGATTTTAAGGAACCAGAGGATTTCCGAGGTCAAAGGGTGTGACCCAAGTAATGCCTGCTGACCTGACCCTTTGGAGAGCTACTTCAAAACAGGGAGAACGATATGCATTCCTTTTTGGCTTTTTACACTCAAACTGTTTCCTGCAGACGGTTTTACTTGGCCTTTCAATTTAAGGAATAAACAGTCAATATTGAGTGCTGACTATTTTCCAGTCAATTAAACTCCAAGGGATTAAGTGTCTGGTAGGACTATTTGAACTATGGTCAGAAGCTGCAGTGAGCTGCACTGAGACTATTTCATAGGCTGAGGTTCCTGGCTCTTACAAATCTGACTGGAGGTGAGAAAGCCACTGAATTGTGGAGAAAAGCCCATGCAAGGGCTTCCTGAAGCCCAATTCAAGTGAGTAGTTACAGGCAACTCAGATGTTTTAGGCATTAATCGAAGCAGGAAAGTGATCACTGATGCCACCTGAATTACTGAGCGCAGCATCTTTGCAGCAGCACAAATCTCTCTGATGCTGACTCATCTCCAGCCAGAGCATGAAAAAACCACGAGCCAGGAATCCCACTGAGCCAGGAGTCCCACTGAGCATCTCTGCAGACACAAGTGCACGAGCTGCTCTACGGGTACTGCTGCCTCTCACAGTCCCCTCTGGATCAAACAGAAAGGATGAGCTACAGTGCTGCGTTACAAACAAAGCCGTGATCTTGTGCCAAAGGACAAGCAAAGGGAAAGGTGGGAATCCTAATCCTACCAACCTAATACTTCCCTCCTGCAAAAGAAAACCCTCGTATCCTCAGCGGAATAGCACAGGAGAAGTTCCCCCTGCCGAGAGCAGCTACGATTGAGCTGATATTTAACAGAACAACTACTCCACTGTCCTCATCTTTCACGTATTTTGGTGATGCCAAATCTGCATCCAAATTGCAGTGGTGTAACGCAGAGAGTTTGGCTGCTATCAGAGCCAGAGTGGTGGGAAGGGAAATGTGGATCTGAACCTCACTGACTGCTGCCACTGTCACTGCCCACGGCAGCTCCGTGGCTGCAGGGGGTCAAGGAGGGACGGCAAAAGGGAGGATGAGCAGTGAAGGTGCACTGGAAGAGGGGAGTATTTCAGTGTGGTTTGGATCATTGCCCTACTCAACTAGGACAGCAGCCATTTCAGAAGCTTATCTGTTGAGATATTTGTCTTTTCAACTCAATAGCATAAAATGAAAAAAAAAATTGTTTTGTGCAAGAACAAAGGACCATATGCCTGTAAATGTACATCTAGATTCAAAAATGGCCTCTCTGGCATCTCCTTCTACTTAGACTGGTTTTGAAGAGATTTTTCTTACACAACATTATGCAGGGATGTAACTTCCATAAACAAGAGGGTCGGCCTGCTCAGGTGAGTCTTTCAGACATCATATTAAATGTAATGAACTGGCTTCAACCAAAATGACACTTAACGACAAGCAATAGTTTTTGAAACAAAGCTACAGACAGCAGGAGTCCTTTAAGACAAAATAATTCTTGGCCACTTTCTGAAAGTAAATTTTTAATCTTGGGTGAAAACATCCAATCATACATAAGACGGTTTTCCTTTATCAGGATTCTGGAAGAGTTATGATTAACCTGGAACATGCAGAGAAAGAAAAATTCCTCTGTTGCTTCAGAGAACTTGTATAACTGAGGTCAGAAAAAGCAATATAAAGTGGTCACAGACTATTTCTGTCTCATCAATTTACTTCTTCAGTCTATTAATTATTTTATGAGTTTTAAATGGACTGAACACTGGGGATCCCTGAACAATACATCTTCATATAATTATTTTCTCTTTTACATTTTGTCCCAGGATGTATTACAGAGACTCTCGAAAGAAGGCAAGTAATTATAATACATAAAAGCAATTATTTCTAATACGTGTTTTGCCTGAAAGCACTTGCTGCTAGTTTAATCATCAGAAAATAAATACACACCATGCATGCTGGAAATAGCTGAAATTGTGACTTGTTTTACATCATAGTGATTTAACTCCTGGCTCCTCAGCAACACCAGAAGGTCCCTCAGCTCCTTCGATTTCATTTCCTGGGCCAAACTCACGACTAGGGAAGTTCCACTGCAATGACCAACGTTTCAACTGGGATTAATGCGAATTAGCTTAGATTTGAGCCTTCGGATTTAAAATACTTTCTGCATTTTCAGTAATAAGCAACAGTGAATCAGAGCAGAAAATAGCTGTAGTTCAACACTGCACACCATTTGTGACAACAGCACTGCTGACACAAACAAGCAGAAAATACCAGCAAGGAGGCACTGAAGTTACATAATGTATTTCCGAAGCTCTTTAGGCACAGAAAGATTTGTGTAGCCTATGAAGTCAGGGAGATTTTACTGATGACAGAAAACAAAGCAAAGAGGATGATAAAATGGCTGTTCTATGGAAAAATTAAAAGTTCCTTACAGTTTGTTGAACTTCCACAGTTGTTTAACGTCACCTAACAGCAACAACAAAGATAAACCTCCTCTCATTTAGCTACAGAATTAAAAGGAAGGTCATAATCCCTTTGTACAGGCACTATAGAAGCTAATGCAGCATAAAGAAATAAAATCCTGCGATTCAAAGATGGGCACATTTACAGCCAGACTGAACTCCTGATGATAATCCTCTTTGCGAAAGAGATTTTGCTCCAAGCAATTTACACCAAATATAAATGTTGTTGTTAGAAGCCTGAAGGTTAAATCACTTTTCTCCAGCTAATACATTTCAAATCATTTTTTGTTTGCCAACAGCAGCAATTCAAATCCATAACAGCATCCCCGAGTAGCAACACACAAGGAGAAACTCATTGCTCCAGGAAACCTTTCATGCCTCGGAAAACCACACCAGTTTTGCAATCCGTTTTAATTTATAGCAGCTAAATCTAAAGAGACAGGGAAGTGTGACAGCATAATTAAGAGCTGGACACAACGAGCAGCGTGCACAGCCGGATCCTGCAAACTGCTGAACGCTACATGACAGGGAGACAGACACGGAAACCTCTGGGAGTTGTGGCTGCTGCGCCAAAGACCTGCCCCCAAGACAGATGTGGGCAAACGCTGGAATTTCCAGATTGCTTAAGCATTACCTGCACTCTCCTGAGCAGTACAAACTATTTGACCACCATGAAGGACTAGAGGAGAAAGAAGGAAGCAGAAGGGCCACTGATGCAACACAACCCAGGAGGAGCCTCTTGATTTTTTAGTGAAACCTGTTAGTCTCACTCAGCCTCACTCTGTTCTCTCCAAAATTAGGAAAACAAATCTGTAAATATTTTAGAGTTGAGACGAGGCAATGGTGCTGAGGACATACCTACGTGTGTCATGTGGGATTTTAAAGAACAAATATTTCTCAGTAGCTCAAATATCAATGTATTCTGCTTCAACCCTATTTAATTATCCACTTGGTAAGAACAGCAGCTACCAAAGACTTCAAAGGTGCAGCTTCTGCAGGCTCCTTTTGCATCACACAGTCCAGCCTCTGTACCCACTCTTTTTTTTCGGAGAGCTCTCCCTTTTTTTCTTAGTTGTTGCAAAGCCATTGAGCAGGTTACAGGATCAAAGCATAGATCAGGACTAGAAGGGAGTTTTTGCTTTGCCTCAGCATAATTAAATGCAGGCATCCTACATCAGAGCTCTTCTGCAGGCAATCCTTCCCCTTCTTATTCTCCCAATTCACCCTTCACAGACATTTTCCCCGTGCTCTTTCTCCAGTGATCTCTACAACCAGCAGTCCTCTCCCAAAACCCTAAATCAAAACCCCTGCCATACCCACTGCACACCAATCACTCCACACCCCAGCACTGCAGAAGGGAGGTCTCAGTGAAGTCAAGAGTTAACTCTCTGGGATAACAGGCTTGTCTGGCACATTTATTTTATTTTAGACATCTCAGTTGATAACTTCTTATTAGCATCCAGCAGCTAATGTATTAACAAAGATTTTCTGTCCTTTTCCACTGCTCATCCTTGTCACCCATCAAAAATAGTGGCACCAGCTTTTATGAAACTTGTAATTCTTTTTTTCTCCCTGAAACGGCTATCAAGCATTGGAACAGGCTTCCCGGGGAAGTGGTGGAGTCACCAACCCTGGAGGTATTTAAAGATGTGTAGATGTGCTACTTGGGGACACGGTTAAGTGGGGGACTTGACAGAGTTAGAAGCTAGAAGAGTTAGAGTTAGAATCATAGAATGGCTTGGGTTGGGATCTTAAGGATCATCTTGTCCCAAACCTCTGCCATGGGTAGGGACACCTTCCACTAGACCAGGATGCTCAGAGTCCCATCCAGCCTGACCTTAAACACTTCCAGGGATGGGGCAGCCACAGCTCCTCTGGGCAACCTGTGCCAGGGACTCACCACCCTCACAGCACCCTATCTTCCTAATATTCCATCTAAACCTACTCTTTGTCAGCCTAAGGCCATTTCCCCTTGTCCTGTTACTATCTGCCCATGGGAAAAGTCCCTCTCCAGGCTTCTTGTAGGCCCCCTTCACTGGAAAGTGGCTTTAAGGTCACTCCAGAGCCTTCTGTTCTCTGGGCTGAAGAAGCCAAATTCCCTCAGCCTTTCCTCACAGCAGAGCTGCTCCATCCCTCTAATCATCTTGGTGCCTGCTCTGGACTGGCCCCAGCACCTCCATGTCCTTCCTGTGCTGGGATCCCAGTGCTGGATGCAGCTCTGCAGGGGGGGCTCAGCGGAGCGGGGCAGAGGGGCAGAATCCCCCCTTCCCTCCCCTGCTGCCCACGCTGGGGGCTCAGCCCAGCACAGGGGTGGGGTCACTGCCCACTCACACGTTGCAGAGACACGTTGAGCTCTGCAGCCACCAACACCCTCCAGTCTCTCTCCCCAGTGATCTTCAAGGTCTTTTTCAACCTGAATGATTCTATGGCTGAGCCAGTTTAAGAATACTCACATACAGTTTGAGGGTAACCAGTGGCTAAAGTGTTTTGGCGGTTTTTTTTCAAGTCCCACTTTTGGAACAGTCCAACTAGCACAGCTGCTCTGAAGGACAGCAGCTGTAGGATTGCTACCTCCCAAGCAATTTCCACACTCCAGCACTCATGGAAAACTATCCTATAGTGGCCCCAAAAAGGACTGGGTAACTAAAAACTGCCTACATTTCTGTAACAAATGGAAATGATGTGGTGATTGTTGACAGCAGCAATGCAAATACTTTTGTGATTACAGCAACCACGTTCTTCACAAAGGCACTGTCATGACATGAAGAATGTTCTTCACTCAAGATTTAGAATCAACAGCAATATTGACCCACGTAAATCAATATCACTGATCATTATCTAGTAAGTAAATCTATGCCATGGAATGATGGAAAGACTGCCTTCCTGAGACTACCTTCCTTTTTTTCTACTGTCACTCCATCCAGTGCTCCTCTCAGGTAAGTATCTAAGCACAATGCTCCAAAGTCTTAATGAAATTAAATGAAACTGAATTTCTGTTTTCATAAGAAAACCTAAAAAAAAAAAAAAAACCCTGCAGAAAACAACAAAAGAAACTGAGGACAGTGTACAGGAACACAGTCAAAGTGGTGACCCCCTAATGACTATGCTTTTTAAAAAACCAAACAATTATCTAAGCCATGATACCTTTCTATTTTTACAACTTTTTTTCCACAACTATGTCCAGTGGAAGATGTAAATAGAAAATACAATCCTGTGCAGATTTATCACTACAAATGCATATTTTTGTTTGTATTAAGCTTCAAAACAAATGCAAAATAATTAATAATTGGCTGAACAACACAAGCTGAAAGAAAGCAAGACAGCCGAAGGGATTCTAACATACATACATGTATTTACCATTCCCAGTTTCTGAGGACCACAGAGTCCCCCATTCAGTCTGTCTGGATTTCCCAGAGCATAAAGGCTTTCACTGGAGACTTTTCTTTAGGAATACATGTGCACTTGTGCAGTACATGCATAGAAAACTGCTTTTATGTTGTAGACAGAAAAATCTGCCAACTACTTTTTTCCTTGAGTCTCATCCATTTTTGGATCATCAAGACCATGATGGCAGTGGTTACAGAATACCTCACACTCTGAACGTTTATAAGCTGTAAATAGGGCAAATATTCCTTTTCCTCTATCCCTCCATAACATCTGAACTTGTTCATACCTTCCTTATAAGACAGAGGAAACCACTTATCAGCTGAGAAGCTCTTGACATGTTGTGAGGGAAATGTCTTGATGAGTTCAGATAATACAGTAGCTGTGGTGACTGCACTAAGAAGTTTAGCAGTCCTGTGACAGCAAGCTGAAATGAAATTTCACACTTTACATCTCAGATCTAACGGAGTGCAAAAAATTAACTGCTGTGTTCAGACATAGATTTAAGGTTAACTAAGTAACTGTAATTATTTTTCTTTCCAATAGGAAGCCAAGCTCAGCAGTCTGAGTAGTTTTATACTGGTGTTTTATTAAGAAGTGCCGTCTAGAACCCTACTCTTGTCTTGGTTGGAGCCGAAAGACAAAAATGCTCGAAATATTTCCCACCAAGAAGAGTCTTAAAAGGATGACCAGATGAATGTAAGAGTCTAGTCTATTAATTTAATAGCAAAGCATATATAGAGACATATATTTTCAAATCCAAGGATTTAAGATACCCGCAGGCTGGATTTTTTTAACTGAAACCTGAAAGAGAACATTATCTATGGAAAGATCACAGCTTTGCCTTTTCCCTCATCGTTGACTCAAACCTCAGGCTAAATACAAACAAAAAGCATTTATTTTTTTCATTTTCCCCACATTTCTCTCTCTTTCAGGCTTAGACCATTTGATGGCACCTGGCAAAGTTGTTCTGTCCAGAGCAGGATGAAACCCTTCAGGAGTAGAGAAGAAGCATGACCAAAGCCTATTTAATTCCAGGAAGTCCACAGGGAATTTTACACTGGTTACTGCACACTGCTAGCTGGCTTATTCTGCAGCAAGCTGGGAAATCAGCACCTGTGACCAGCTCTCCAGTCATTCCGTGCATCCCCTGTTTTGTTGAAGACAATTCTGGCACTAGTGGAATCAGAACCATGACACACTGACAGATTTGCTGCTGGAATCCTTGGCACTGAGATAACAAGGCAGCACAAGGTGCAGAGACTACGGCAGCTCCACCAGCAGACCTGAGGCAGGTCCAGCCTGGTTGCTGCCTTGTCATGACTCTCACTGTGCAGATGTGATGGACTGAAAAACACCTTGTTCCCCCTTTGGAAAAGCAAGAAACCACAGTGAGGAGAATCTAGGAGGCTGCTTCTTCCTACAAGGACCCATAGGTGGAGCGTTGGGAAGGGGCAATGGAGACACCAGTATGGGGCTTGTGGGCTTCTGGAGAGCAGCAAAAAATTAGACTTTATAGGTACAATGTAGAAAAATTATAAAGTGTACAAGTTCTTAAGATATGAGCCAGCAAGACAGAAGGCACTTCCCAGATTCCACATGTTTCTGCCTCCCATTTCACCTCACCATTCTGGCTAGACTTTACCCACTGCTTTGTCTGACCGTCCCTGTCTGGATGCATTCCCAACCTCTTTAATCCTTGATCAAGTGCTTCTAGAAAGAGAAACATGGCATTACATCCACAGGTAATCCCTGATGCTCCTCCTGAGGATGTGGGATAGCTCAGGGCCAGGGAATGAAAGCTTAAGACGTGACGTGCCCAGCAAGACTACTGGTTTTGCCTTGGCCCCTTCCAACAGCAAATGTTATCCTAAGAGTCTGCAGTTTTCTTTTTCTTGGGATCTCAAGCCCAGCAGGCAGGCCTTCTTCTCTGGAAACTCTGACAGGGAATACAGAAGCAGCCCAGCTAATCCAGAACCTTCAGTGGCCATATGAAAGCAAGCCAGGTATTAAGACGAAGCTCCAAGGTAGCTGCTAGGATTTCCAGAGTAAAGACAGAGTAAAGCACTGTTTGATCAAAGTGGAAAACTAAAGGAAACCCACTGAGCATGGACAGCGTGAACATGTCTTGGAGGCTGCGATTGCAAAAGGTACCTTTGTAAGAAAAAATAGGAGAGCAGCAAAGAGGAGAGTTTGTAGGACTCTGTGATGAGTATCTGAGTCAGTGTGTTTGTGAAGGACTTTCCATTCAGCCTGTACCAGGAAGCACCTCACAATGAACCGGGAGTGCCAATCCAAGAGATCTCCTCGCCGCGTTACGCCCAGAATTACCCACAGCAGCTTCAAACTTCAAGTAGTTCTGAGATCTCTAAACACACAGAGCCAAATTACTCCTGGGAGATATCCTGGCGATCTGCAACACTGATGAAGTGGAAACTGAACTCTCCCAGAAAAGTTTTCTCAACAACAAGACTAATAGATGAAAGAAATGAAAAACTGCCCATAAGGGTCTCCTCCCGTGCTTTGGAAAATTCATCCTTCTTATGGAATTTGCCAGCTGGCATGCTGTGGATAGCTAGCAACACAGTCTGCTAACACAGGTGGTGATCAAAGCAGGCTTTGGTAAGCAGGACATAGTTCACTACAAAATGGGAAATGGACCCAGAGCCTCTCATTTCTTGGCATCTGACAGCCACTGCCATAGTATTTTGTGACAGATTTTAAAGGTGCAGTCTTCAAGAAGGTATCAACAAAACACAGAAATCGTGGTGTTACTTGCAGTTATAAATGTATTAACACTTCTGTCCTGGGTTGCAGTATATTCTATTACCATCTTCGTGAGATGTTGAAACCAGGTGGGGTGGTGTTCCTTGCCTCCTCCCTCTGGTCTGTCTTCTGTTGATGGCCCATCAAGGCCTTGCCCCATGACTCATAGATAAACTCCCTCCAGACTATCTTCTGCTAATGGGCCACCTCCTCTCACTACATGACTGACAAAATTACATCATCCCATTGCGAGATGCTCTGCCCAGAGGGAAAAACCAAGCATTCCATCCTCCTATAAGCTAAGATTTCAAATGCCACAAGCAGCCTTTTCCACTGGATTTCCAGAGGACGAGAGCTACTACTGGACCTTCAGGTGAAGACCAGATCCCTTTCTACAGGATCACTGCTTCAACAGAACCAGCATTCCAGGAGGACTGCAGTCATTTAATCAGACTGCTACCAACACCCTGACCAACAGGGTGTCAGGTTGTATCCTGACTGTCAATTTTAAACCAGTGTTTTCTGCATTTTTTAAAATTTTTCTATTAAATTGTTATTCTGACTTGGTGTCTCCCACTGGTTTGTTTTCAAACCAGCACAACTTCTTTTTCTACCCCCATCAGCTCTTTGCTTATTTGAAACTCAGCTACGAGTAAGCAGAACTCATTCTACTGAAAACATTTTCACAAAACCTTTCACCAGTAACACAGCAATGTTTATGCCTCCCTCGTGCTGCTAAAAATGCTTTTTTTAAATACAGTACTATATTTGTTCAATCCTTGTTTCATAAACCTTAATTAGTGGTCTCTGAAATACCCCAGAGAAGCAATGTAAACATGTATTTTATTATTCCCATTACCAGAAACAAGGCAATTCAAGGGGCTGCTAATGAATTAGAGTTAATAATGCAGTGCCTACCAACCACTTTCTTGGTCTTTTGGAGTTGTGTTTAATTCCTTGAGATTGTTTAGGTCACACGACAACAGGGATCAGAAGCAACTTCCATTTCACAAGCCAAAGAGCACAACAGCAAGACCATATATGCTGTAAGATACATTGATTTCATCAAAGTCGTTGTTACAGTATTACAATTTCATCATTATCGAGTGCATGTGTTAATTTTAAAAAGTACTTTGTTGTTGTTTTGGTTCTTGGTGGGTTTTGGTTTGCTGTTTGATTTTTTTTTGCCATGCAGTTACTCCTCTCACTCAAGAGCAAAAAGACAAAACTGTGGATTCAGGAGGGAAACTGATAATTAGATGTGGAAGAAGCTACACTAGAAGATCAGAATGATATCCTTCCAAATTACATTTTCTCATGAACTGCAAGGAAAATATACCCCTAAAATCTCCTTGGTTTCTGTGGAAGACAGGCAGCAGAGCCTGCAGATTTTTCTGCCCTAAGTCCTCCAAGAAACACAAACATTTACTCTTCAGATAAAGGGAAAAGAGCAGAAAGAGAAAACTAAAGAGAATTCCCTGGAGTTAGTGAAAGCTGCATTAAGGAACTTTCCTCTTCACATCAGCAGCTCTGAATAATGAGGCAGCAGAGAGCTTTGCAGCACTGGGAGCCTTTGAAACACACTTCTCCAGAAAGAAGAGACAATAAAATGTCAATAGAAAATGCCTCTTGGCTGGCACACACTGGCACAGTGAAAACTTTTCCTCCTTTTGCACATACAGGGACCAATTTTTTTCTTCCCCTCTTCTCCAATATTTAGAAGACAAGCTGATGAGAGATGACAAGGCACATTTACAGAAGTTCAAAAAAATCCAGCACTGAATAAAACATAAGTGCAGCATCAGAAAAGGATGGTCAGACTGTACCAATGTCATCTAATACATTCTGTGTGCACTGACATTCAAGCAGGGAATGGAAAGAAGAAATTCAATGATGATTTGGTTCTAAACATCTGAGAAAAATTTGAATTAAGTTTAGAGTACTTGAATAATCCTGTTGTAATCGGTACCAGATTCAAGTTAGTGTACATGTTTTCCTTAATCACAAACTTCCTTTTCACCCTTAAGAAGCTCCACATTCAAAATTTCCATGCTCCTATAGAGAATAAAGTTTTTTAATTACTTTTTAATTTGTCTAACTATATCTTAATTATCTGATAAAGAAAAATACCCACAAAGTTTGCAATGCTGCCTCACCCACCCCTCAATCTCATTTTAGTATGACTAATAAAATAAAGAATAAATAAAATAAAATAATCCTTCTTATTTCTAGGGAATCCCACACAGCCCTCTTAAAGTCAACTCAGTTTAAATTTTGAAATAATTTTAAATCTGAAAATGAGGTCTGTGTGCTGACTTCACAGGCCTCAGAAAGCCCAATCCCATGGAACAATCCAATGTCAATCCCTGCAGCCTGTCTAGTGGTAGTGCCTCTGGATGGACTAGATGCGCCCCGAGAACATACAGGACCACAGAAAGTTGGTATATTATCATAGCTTCATGGAGCAGAGAGGTAGAGAAATAAATATGCCTCCTAATTATTCTCTCTTTTAAGCCTTTTCCATTCTTGTAGGGACAGGAAATTGCTATGTGCCAAAGTGAAGGTATTTAGGACCCATCTAAAAGGAAGGATTTATCCATAAAATTTGAGAAAAAAATAACTTATTACTCAATTTTTGTTAAAAATTTTTTATTTTTCCAAGAAATGATGCTGTCTTTAAATTTTTTAAGACTTCACGATCTTGCAGACAAAGCCCACAGTCTGAAGATAGAAATAACAAACAAATGTTACTGGTTCTGAAGCACTACCAAGCTGCTTTGGTGCTTTTAGCTCCATCACACTAAGACATGCAAAGCAGGCACATTCTATCTTAAACCTCTCTGGTTTGTGTAATTTAAACTTTGACATTCAGAACAAGCCACATCTCCCACCCTTAATTAATTTGCGCCAAGCAGAAATACAAAAGATCTGCATCTTAAGCCAGGTCTCTAAGCTCCCTGGATCTTTGCAATCACAGGTACAGTCTGTCCTCAGCCCAAACCCTGGAGATGCTCTGAAAATAAACATCAAGTGATTTGGTGCAGCAAACTAAACTTTTACAAATCCCTGCTTCTCTGACCAGCAGCCAAAAGGCACAAGGCCCTCTTGCTGGTGTCACCAACTGAATTATTGTCCGCATTCTTCAGGCATATATTATTCACCTCCAAGCCTTGTGACATTTGTTGGCTATGCCTCACCTCGGATTTCTTCCTGCTAATCTTAGGTCCAGATAAGAGTCCTATTAGGAAGGGCTGACGTGAGGTAACGCAGATTGCCAGGCTGGAAAGTGGCTGCCAAAATACACAGCTCAGTTGGGCAGGGACATAGTAAGTGGCATGTAGCCCCACTAGGCTTGCCACAAGAAAGAAAATAGGTTTGTTACTAACAGCCAAAACATACACTGACCTTGCCAAAGAGTAGTCTTTGAGGCAGGATACTTCATGAAATACGGAGATATTTAGTAAAATTAGCACACAGATTAGGGCTCCCACTCAACTACACCTCTTAGGAAAGTAGTAGATGTTAGTACATGGTAGGAGCAACAGTATTTTTTCTACAGTTTAACAGCATAAAATAACTTCTCTGTTGTTGTGAGAGCAAAGAAAAACAAAGCAGGAGAGGTGTTTCACTCTGCTCAAAATTTTAGTTCTTGAAATCTCTGTAGCACAAAATGCTATTTTAGGAAAAACATATTTTCTTCCCCCCACCGGCAGTGCAAAACAGCCTGAAACTCAGCATATTTGGCTTCCTGAAAATTTTTCCTGGCTGAGTACTCACAGCCTACAGAGATTCTCTGTTAAAATTGTTGCCAAGTCTCTTTCTTGACCCCTTTCCAACAAGATGAAAAGAGAAAAAAGGTGGCAGTCAGAGAAACAGTAGAACCCCAGGATGCCTGTTTTATCAGAAGGGTGTTTGAAGCCACAGCAAACAGTGCACCAAGGTGGCCTTAATTTGCACTGGAAGCCAGTGTAGGTTTTGGGAGATTGCCACCACATCCATCGTAGCTTTTGCCACCACATCCCTCCTCTTTGATCTTTTACTGAACGCACGCCAAGAAACCTGGATTTTAACAACTGAATGGCAGAGATGTCCTGCAAGAGAGGTAGTCCTTAATAATCAGAAGGGAAATAAATCATGCCTGGGAATGCAGTGTGAGCCTTTTGACAGAAGGAAGCTTAAGCATAGGTACAGGAGGGAGATGGTAGGTGATTTGTGCTGGGAGAAAAAAAAATCTTGTTCAGATGATACTTACTCAGGAATTATTTCATCTAGTTGCAATCTCCTAGAAACACAGAGGATAAAATGGTTGCTGTCAAGACATACAAGTTGAGGGGCTGAAGAATAAATGCAATACAGTGATCCTGAGTACCCCAAGTTCAAAGAATATAAAGAGATCAAGTCTAAGAAGACTGGATGATCGGCTTCCTACAAATTAAACTCAGGCATTTCTGTAGATTTTCAAGGCCTTCAGAAAACTTCAGGGTCCAAGTTCAGGTTAGAAAGTCATAGTGTTTAGCAGGCCAGACACAACATAATGTAAGTATTTCATAGAACAAGTAGAACATCTTAGAAACAGTGACAGAAGATGAAAACTATTATCTAGTATCTAGAAGTCAAATGGTGAACTCAAGGGAAAGTAAAAGAAAGACACCTTTGCACTGCCAGGTTTCCCAGCTGGCTGTGGGATGTCAGGCTTGCCAGGTGCCAAACACTCCATAAAAGCTTTTAGCAGCACTAATCACTGTACAGAACAGCAGTGCCCACAGGTGATACTGAAATTCTTAGATCATCTTGATACTACAAGAAAAATTTTTTATAGCAGGTGGATTCTTCCAGATTTACACCACCTGTAGTTTTAACTCCGAGACAGAGGCTGGGCCAATTAATTTACTAAATGCATACATTCATAAGCCTTAATTTCAACACTCTTCAGGTCTAACAGCAAGCCTAAGACAATCAATGCAGTGTATTCACAGGGGAAAATCATCCCAATCCTCTGCTACTCTCTTTTATGAAACTCAAAATGCACTGTGCCTAAACACAAAGGGTTTGGCAGTAGCTTTAAGGTTTTCCAGAAATTCTTACCTTTAGCAACTCAGGCCATATTTTTCTTGTCCCTTTACATGTGCAGGAAGAAATCTTGTGGGATCATGTTGTGAATTAAACAAATACACCAGATTGGTTTATGATGTGGCTTGAGAAAGAGTTGTGTCAGCACTGCTGACAGTGTTGTGAAGCAGCTGTGGGATGAGAGACAGGGGCAGGAAAGAGCAAGAATTTGCTGGTCCTGTACCACTGCCAAGGCCTTCCCACAGTGAAACACTGGCCTCTCAGCAGGAACATTTAATCTACCTTTTTTCAGCAAGTACTCCAGTTTTACTATTTACCAATCGTAACAGCAACTTTCCCCAGGATTTGCATGAGGCCTCAAATAATTTCAGACTATTGCTCCATCTCCTTGTGGATGTTTTGCCAATACTCTGCTAATTCTCCTTCAAATACTTTATTTTCTTTCCCCTTATTATAGAATCATAACTTTGTTTAGAATGGAAAAGACCTTTAAGTCCAACCTGCAGTTTTGTCTTCCAAACTGGGAAACCTATGGTAGGAACAGATCCTCTATGGCCACAAAGCAATAAGGAATAAAAGAAATCCCTGATAGCCACCATCAGCCTTAATCCATCACTTCTATGAGGGAGTCACAGCTGGTAGTGGAGAAGTGAGGACCGAGGATCACTTAAAAGGGAAACTCAGTCCCTCATTGAAGAGAAGGTCTAGCATCACTTATAGGGCAAGGATTTAGGAACATGACTCACTTGAAAAAATCAGCTGTTACCAAAGTTTATCTGTAAGCAGTTAGTTTGGTCCAGAAAGTTGACCAAACCCTCAGGTAACATGGGAGTATTTACTGCATAGTGTGGGGACCAGCTAGCCCCTCCTTTCTGTTTGCCATGAGGGAGGTACTGTAAGGTTTGCAGTGGAAGCCATTAGTTAGTAGGAAATAAAATGGCTCTAAGGACACAGGCAATCATGGCAGACCATGAAACACACAAAAAGAATTGCAACAGCTACAGACAAGTTGACAGTATAGCCCAGGTGAGCTTTTTGTTTGACAGCTATTTCTAGAAGACATACCCAGCTCTTTCCACAATGGGTTCAGCATTTTTCATTTTCAGTTGAATTGAACAGTAAGTCACTTTATCACAGAACAACTCCAGCATAGCTCAGGTTTCAGCCTGTGAGAGCAGAACTACTGTGCACACAATATAATCTATTAAGACAATTTGACACTGCTTTCCTAATGCCTAGGAAAAACAGCCCCTTTATTCCAGAGCTTATTATATTTTTGTTTTCACTGGAATAGCCTAATGATGCTTTCATGCTCTTCTCCACATATCAGAGCAAACAGATCTCAGGCTGCAAGTCTTCCCTGTGCCCTCTCTTAGAGCAAAATCATTCAGTTCAGCAAGAAAGCAGAAGAAACCCGGCATAAAAATAAAAATTATTTTCTCTCCCCATAGAGAATACACTTATGTCAGCTGTATACAACATATTTTTTTGAAAAGCACTGTAAAGTCCAAGTGAAAATATGTATGTTTTACTCATGCAACTTGCCCTCCCACTTACAAAGGACAATACTGACACAGTCAAGATATACAAGAAGAGTTTGCTGCTGGTACTGTAAGGACCTTAAACCACAATCCTAAACAAACAGACTGAGCAGCTTCTAACCTCTGACTGCAACCAGCCTCCCTTGACTCCCAGGGCGTTATTGTAGGGAGGAAGGCGGGAGAGAAGAGCATGAAACACCTTGAAAAGAAAGATCAGTGATCTCTACCCTGTGTCTCCTGTCTGTTGGCATCAGCGCAGGGAACCTCCTCACTCCGAGACCCAGGAAAGGGCCCTTGTTTCCAACGAGGCTTCCGAGATCTGCTGGAATGCCAGACCACCTGAACACAGCTGTGCATCGGGGGACCAGCCCCGAGCTGCCTGCACGTCATTACTCCCTACCCACTGTAACTTCCATTTCCCTTGCAGGAGTCATTTTAGCCCACAGGCCAAACACTAATCAAGTAACAGGTTGATTATCTTTGTAGCAGGACACCTCAAATTGGGTTTTTTCCCCTGTTATTGTGACTCCTAGGGCAGATGTTTTAGAGACTCTCAATGAAGAGAGAAATTTGTGTGAGCTCCTATGGAGGCCTTTTCTCCCTAAAAAACTACATAAAGAGCATCCCAATTAAATCCTATTCTACATGAATAAATACCCCTTTCACAGAAGTATTTGTTGCAGAGTAACAGCTGATGGCTGTTGAAGAGCCAATGCATGAAGCACACCTGCTGATCTGGAGATCTTCATGGCAAAGATGAATTAAACATGAACTTTTTAAAGGGTTGCATAATTGTCCTGCTTTTCTCTCTTATTATAAAATCTACTTGATATCTCAATACGCCTCCATAAACAATGTATTTTACTTTCCTTTTTCTACCTAGAACACCACACGTGTCATGGTCTTCCTTTGAGAGCACATACCACCTTCCTCCATTTCTTACACACAACATGAAAATGTTCCCCCTTGTCACAACCTACAATCCATTATCACTATCACTTGTGCCTCTTGACGGGCTGTATCTCCCAACAGAGACACTCTCACGCAAAATCTGGCTCTGCCAGAGCTCTCTGGATGCAGAGCAGGAGGTGCATCAATACCACTCCCGAGGGCAAAATGCTTGGTCAGTGACCCCAGCTCACAGTGATCAATGAAGAGATCTCTGAATTGCCATTCCCAGGACTCATTCAAAGTGATGGGGGAAGACAAAATGTCAAATTGGTCTTTAAAAAAACCCCATACTATCCTTTTGAAAACCAAAATTTTTCATAACCCTCCCTTTCAGCACAGAAATTAGAATTTATTTTCTTTTATTCCTGTCCAACATAAAGATAAATGCTGAAGTTAGGAGAATACCCTGAGGGAAGGAAACCAAGTTTTAAATCAGCTCTAGTTATTCCTCCTCCTCATTTCTTCTCAATCAGTGCTTGCTATGTCTTCTACTATTAAACTTTCCTCATATATCTTTCCCAGTCAAATCTTTTTGTTTAAGCTGTTCTTTAAAAACTCTCTCTGATTTGCTGACTGTTCTCAGAGATAGATGAGGCAGAGAACTACGGCCCTCCCTCACAGGGAAGCATCACAATGCCTTTGCCTAAACACATGAAACTTCCTTAGGTTCATCTCCATTTCACATTTCAGCAGCCTGGGGGCTTCTCCTGCCCATTCACCATGGAGGAGCAGCATCTGCTTTTTTCTCAGCCTTCCTCCTCCCTCCTTCTCACCATCATGCCACAAAGGTGGACTTCATTTTACTACCCTCTGTGAACCCTTAATTTCTTTGGACTTCCGGTGTAGAAAGTAAAAATTGTCTTAGGTTGCTCATAAAATCCACTGCTCATTCCGTCAGAATGGGGCATCACCAGTTATAGAAGCTGGAGAATCCTAGGGCAGGACATGCTCCAGGCACTGCACTCTCCTGGCATGGCACAATCACAGAAGGAAAAGTAGTCAGAGCTGCAAAGAGAGATTTAGGTAAAAGTCTTCACCTTGGAATGAAAAAAAACCCCAAACCAACCAACCAAACGTTCACAAGCTTTTTAAAACCACTTCAGGTTTCCTGCAACTTAAAGGTCAAATGAAATTCTCCATTTTTAAAGCTGCTTTAGATCAACTCCGCATGGAATTGTCTGTATTTAAAATACAGTATTTTAAATTCTATATTTTTATACAGTATGTGAAGGTACTTGAAAGAGGTCTTCTTTTTCTGATTATAATTCTTTGGTTTTTTCTCCATTTTGCCTTCTCCTTCCCTTTGCTTATGCACTGTGGCAAATCATGTATCATACTACAGTATAATGAAACCTTTGAAAAAATCTGATGAAGTAACAGCTGGTTTTGCCCAGTTTGAGGGGAATAAGTCATTATTTGTAAAAATGCCAAACACTGATGCATGGGATGTGAGAAAACCAGGGTTCCAGCAGTTAGTTCTTCTTTTTCTTGCGAAATTACCTAAGTCCTGATGTTCATTCACAGGTATTTGGATGGAAACCGTAACTTCAGTAGAGGAAATTATCTTAATTTCTGCTACATCTGTGTAGAAAATATAAATTTGGAAGTCTGTGCCCAAGACCTCCCAGGTGCTTGTGTCTCACAGCAGAATCTGAGGGAGCAAAGTGTTACCCCTGGTACAGGAAGATGGAGTGTGGCACTGAACGGGAAGCATCCAAGGGGCCTCAATGAATTTGCTGATGTCATTGGAAGTAAGCAATCTGGTATTTTGGGAATGCCATGGAGACTGAGAACAGACCCATGGATGATAAAAGGCAAATGTCGAGACCATCTTCAGGATGGGCAAGAAGAAAGAAACTTCCAGAGGTGGAAGATGAACCATTCTGTATTTCTCTAATTCTGTGTTTCATATTACTCTGATTGTAACCGCATTTCATAGCATTTTTCCTTCAAAAAAGACAAGGAAGAAGAAAACAAACACATAAAAGGGGAAAGGGGAGCTGAAGTTTAGTTTCTTTGCTTGGCTGGCATTCAGTTTTGCTTGCTGTAAATGGTATGCTGGCCTCTGGCAAATATCCCCAAATACAGGCCTTAAAAACAGCCTTCATTAGCACTAATGAAGATGATGTAAAAAAAATAAATCGAAACTCAATACAAATTATCCTGTAGCTTAGGCAAAAACAACTTAGACATTATAGACAGACATAAATACAGCTAATTTTTCCATGTAGCTCATTTTTCCAAGCTAAATAAAGAACTCTATCCAGAAAGAAAAATACTTACAAAACCACTGAGTTTCATGGAGTTATGCAACTTCTTTATAGTGGTTTTTTTTAGTGTACTAATCAAACACCTAGATTCTAGTATGACAATTCCTGGTTTTGAACAATAGATTACCATGGAGCCAAATAATTATTTATTCTACATTTCCTGAGATGCCTCATTCTCCTGCCTCAACCTGCTCCCCAGAAAACAATTCCTTTTCATCAAGGGAACACTGCCTGCTTAATGACAACTAAAACCAAATATATTTATCTTTCCAGCACTGGGAAAGCCTCCAAATAGCTACTGAATGACTAAAACCAGGGAGTGTCCAAGCAGGGATTCTGATTCAGAAAAAAAGGCTTTGTCTCTCTGCTCTCTGGAAGCCACAGCCTGCGCGCTGGCTTGTTCTATTCCTTTCACCCTGAAAGCAGAATTTTTCATCTTTCTGAAGTGTTGTTCTATCAGAATGAAAACCTCAAATGTAATCTTACTACTGCAGTGATATTTCCATGAAGGTTTCTGTGGGAAGCCGGAATGAGCAATGGCTCTTTCCCATGCACAGCCAGGGGCTCTTCCTTCTGGATGCTGCTCTCACTCAAGGTCAGTAATGGGGACAGCCCAAAATACAAAAAAAAAAAAAAGAAAAAAAGACAGCAAAAAAAACAATGGAAAGAGACTCTGACTCTCCTTGTTGGACACTCCCCTCTCTGCCCTCTGAAAATATGAGGAGCAAGAAGTAGTTGGCCCTTAACTCTGAGGTCTCATATGCAAGAGCAGAGTGACTACATAACACTACTTTACTGTTACTGACACTCGACCCCCAAAAGGGCCAAAAAGTAAAAGAGTACACAAAGTAAGAAATAAACCAGCACCTAGAGCAGAGAAATTATTAGAGATGAATGAGAGTTTCAAATACATACCATATAAATAAAAGACTATGTTTAATTGAAGATATTCTGGTGGGTCAACAAAACAAAAGCAAAAAGGTATTGGTCAGCAAATTGGTTTTTGAGAGGGCGTTCTGAAAAGGTCTTTAAGGGAAAATATTTTCCTGACCACCAGAAGATAAATAAAAATAAATTTTGTCTTTGTTTTGTGAAATATTTATTACTTGTCTTGATCATTCTCTGTCTTTCCATCACACTTGTGCTGCTCTGGGCTTTTTCCTCCTTACCTGCAGATCTCTTTCCCTCTCCCCTGAGTGCTTTTTCCCTTAGCTCTGAAATATTTCACTTTTAAAATAAATATAGAGCAACTGCTGCTTCCCTAGAGCATTCCCAGAGGCAAATGTAAAGGACTTTCAAGGCAATGCTGAGTCCTGGGTCACCTGCCTGACATGGCCTTTTTTACTTTTCTTCATGAAGCCAAACCAGAAAACACGCAATATTTAAAAGCCCTGTAAAGTGGGAAACCTGCACAGCTAAAACTCAGAATTCTTGGATTCTCTGTAAAAGACTGCAGAGAAATGGTACCACAGTATAGCTGCCTGAATAGCTATAGTAGATTTGAATTAATTTACTTTAAAATGTATGAAATGCATCTTTGCTGCTAAGAAAGTTACTTCATATCACCTTGCAGCTTTTGATTTTCACTCTCTGACTTTCCCTCATAAAAGCCCAGTTAAGGAGTAAGGGAAGGTATGTCCGTATACTTCCAGAACTGTTAAAGGTGCAAGACAGCTGGCAGTATTTATTACAATATGCACTGTAATAAACAATTTAACTTCATGATAGGGCTTCTGGTTCAAGAATGGCCTCTGGTAGACCAGACCCAACAACAGCTGGACTCTATTTCTAGTAAATGCAGTCTTTCTGGACAGCCTTTCACGAAGTCAAATCCAAAAAAGCTTTATGATTTTTACTAACTTCTCCTGCATATTATTATTTTCTAATCCAAGCCATACATAGCCGTTTCCAGCTCACTGCATCATTGCAAGGTAGAGAAATAGTGTTGTATTTAATTTACATTTCTTAATCTAATAAAAGAATAAGGACTCTGATCAAAGGAGACAGTTAGAAATCACATGGGGAAAAAAGGAGCAGAAAAGATCCGCTCTGGTGGATTTCATTCTTCTATAATTTTCATTCAATGCCTAGTAATTCAGGCTGGAATGGGGATGCACCTGGATTTGGGTGCATTCCCTCTGACATAATAGGAACATTGTAAAGCAAGAAACTTCTAGCAAACCATATGCAAAACAATTTTAGTTGCTGCCCAGCTATGAGAAAAACCTTGTTCTTAGCTGTTCAAATAGAGAAACTGAAAACAGCTGTTGGAGTTGCTGAAGATGCCGAGCAATTGTTGAGTAAAGTTGTTATGGCAATTAATAAAAATCAGACTGCATCTTGCAGGCTGGAGCTGTGGCAGGAAGGTTTAGGCTGGGTATCAGAAAAAGTTTCTTCCCCCAGAGGGTGCTGGGGCACTGAACAGGCTCCCCAGGGAATGGGCACAGCCCCAAGGCTGCCAGAGCTCCAGGAGCGTTTGGACAACACTCTCAGGCACAGAGTGGGATTGTTGGGGTGTCCATGCAGAGCCAGGAGCTGGACTGGATGGTCCTTGTGGGTCCCTTCCAACTCTGGATATTCAACAATTCTATGGTTCTAAGGAGGGATTCCAGAGAACACAGAAGGAGGAACAAATCTGGAGTGAGAAGCAGAGGACAAGGCATTGTTAACTGAGCAGACAGTTTAACACACCAGCTGTGTCCTCCAGGGAACTGTGAACAGAGTGTGCAGAAGGCCACATGGTGAGAGGAGAGGAGAGTTTGAAAAGAGAGGGTGACTACGAGCACAGCCAGAGCTTGCTGAGGACTAAAAGCAGCTCGTGGGTTAAGGAAGGGCAAGTAAAGGCACTGACCTCTGAGGAGTCTCCAGAAAAAAAAAAGCATTTTTCTGTGCACTTGAAATACTGATTTTCTAATTGTACCAGATCAACCACTTAAAGAGCCTGTCCTGCAAACTTAATAAACTCAAAGGACATCATTAAGCACCCAGCTTCCAAGGGTGTTAGATCTCTTTGGAGGCAGGAAAATGGAACAGGGTGATAATACGACTCATGACTTTCCACTATTAAGTATGACAATTCTGTAGCTCTAGAGGCTGAGACTTGTGTAACCTCCTTCTCCCAACTCCAAAACTGAAACAGCCAAAATTGCCAGTGCAGCTGCACACAGTGGGAACTGGTTTGTCCATTCTTTCCCCAAAACCACAGTTAGTTTAGAAAGGTACCAATAGAAATAGCTATTAAAGAGCAACCTACACTTCATCATTATCATCTGAAATAGGACTTCCTCACCTGTCCTGGTTAACTAGGCACACTTAAAGCCATCCAGAAAAAACCCTTATCTGCAGCTTCTTGGCTGTTGCTCCTCCCAGAGAGCTGGTACACAGACAGATTTCATTCATCTTAGGAGTGGCAAAAGGAAAATCAGTAAGTCATAAAAATCATATTAAAGCACAGTGACATCAGAGTGATGTTTCCTTCAAATCACTCATGCAGCATCAAATCTGGTCTTACGCTGCCTCTCTCTTCAGTGAGGGACGACGGGATGAATTTGGCTGAGCATTGGGAAGGGAAGCTTGCTGTGCTGTGCAGAATTATGCACTGATAACTGCATTAAGGAAGGAAGCATGGAAGGGTGAAGAACACAGGATACATGCTGGGGAGACACATAACAGACAGAAAATAAGAGTGGTTCAACAGCATTCACCTGGAAACTCAAGAAGTTTGAAAAGCCTGACATTTACTGCCAGTGAAGCTGCTCTGGAGGCACCACCCGAACTCCACCCAGAGCTAAACTGCAGGCAGGCCTAGGAACACTTCTGAGTCAATCAGTCCAACTAATCCAAGCCTGGATTTACAGTTCTTCTAATTCACAAGTCAGAAAGTCATCTAGTTAGAAAAAGAATTTGCTGGATAACCACTGGCAGAACCTGTACAAGCCTCAGACTGTCTTCATACGTACTGAGAAACCAGGCTTCTTCTCTGTCACCAAGTATATACTAAAAATACTGGTTTTAATCTTCTGGCAGTGTTAAGGGAACATTTTTTCTTTATGGCCAGGTTCGTTTATTGTTTTATATGGGAACAGGGAGCTCTTTGAAAAACCTGATACAATATAAATATTTAATCCTTATGTAAATCCTTTGGACCTTGCTCCTCTGCTCCCAAGCTTAGCATCTACCAAAGGCAGCAACAAAAATTACAAAGTTCTGTGCTCATTCCCAAGAAAACAAAAGAACTCCTCCACAGGCCAGGTGTTCAGCAAACACATTCAAAGACAGCAATACACACGCACATCAGCAGAGGTTACACCCACACACCCGTGGGATGCAAGGGATGACAGCTGGAGTCGGAATTCACTGCAAAGGTTAGGGTGGCAGCAGCACGTTCAAGCTAGTGAGGTATTGCCTTTACAACTACTTTCAGAGACAAAAAAAGAGTCAGCTTTTAAAGAAATACTTCAAATACTGGAAAGCTTAAAAATTGACTTATAATGGTGCAATATTCATCATTTCAATTTCACTTGAGCTTATATTCTCAATCTTTCATTGAACTTTTCTATTCCAAACATCACTACAAAGTAAAATACTCATTACTTCATTAAAAAAATCTTCTTGCTGTGTCTAGAAAGGAATAAAAATAAGATAAAATCCTATGACAGGCCTGTCACTTTTAATTATTTCATAGTTGGGTGCTTTTTGTATTTCTAATTGATTAAATTAGAACAACAGTAAAGGTAACTTTAAGAAGTTTTCCATTCTCAAAATTATTGATTTCTCTGATGTGAAAGTCAGAGCCATTCAACACAGTGATCTGGTTGTACTCTCCAATCAGAGGATCTTTCCAAACTTGTTTGTGCAAAGGAACATCTGTTCAGGCAGGGCAGCTTTCCAAATTTGCTCATCTGTCTGGCTGCCCTAACAGCTACGCTGCCATCCGTCACCTGCCACCAAAGTTGCAAATGACCAGGAAGTTCATGAAGGAAAATCGTTCTTATCTTACAGCCGCTCATGGACAGCTCTCAACTGTAACTGCAAATATTAGCGATGCTTTCTTTCCCAGTCCCCTCCCGAGATCAACAGATGGTAAAATACACAAAACTCCAAAAAACCTGGCTCCAATGCAGATGCTGGTGAAGGACTGCTCCTTTCAACAGAACCAAGAATTCAGGCCACATCTCCAAGCCACCTGACCATCCTATCACCATCAGAAACGCCTCCTCGTTTTTTCACAACAGCCTGGAAAAAAAAGGCGTGGATTTGCCTGTTTTCAATTGCAACAGCCATCTAATTGGGAGAGGAATTGAAAGCTGTCTTGGGCAACAAAGATTATGTGGTATGGAAGGTATTACCTCCTTCTCTTCAGCAAGAGGAGGTAACACCTTCATCTCCCCCCTTGCTCCAGGGGACAGCGGCCTTCCCTCCGTGCACGTCTTTGACTCCTCCTGTCAGAGGACGCACTTGTTTTGCCGAGCACCAGCTGTGCTCTTCAGAAATCTGATGTCACCAAAAATGACTGAATTGCTGCCGTTCTCTGCAGTGAACCTCTGCGGTCCCTCCGAGAGCAGGGTAAGGCAAGTCCCGTGTCACTGCATGGGAGGGACCATCGTGTCGACCACTGGGGTCACTGGCCAGTTTTAAAATCTTTCACACAAATACAAATTAATTCAATATGTCCCCTTGCTGCTGGCATTCCTGTCTCCTCTGACTAGGTACCTCTAACCTTCCTCCTTCTCTCCCAGCTATTAGGCTTCTTTTACCTGCTTCAGCTCAAAAACGTGGTGGGGTGTGGAGCCGTAGTAGCAGGAAGCACCCAGGAGTCCGGGGTAACTGCAGAGCTAAGAAGGAAAGTACAAAGCTCTCTGGCAGCGAACAATGAATATTCTTAAGTATTTCTAGATTACAGGAAGAAAGGAACAAAGAGATGAAAGATGACCATGCTTCTTCAACTGAATCAGCAGATTGCAGCTAGAGAGGAGGGGCATGTTTGTTTTCAAAACAATAAAATGCAACAAGCACACATCATTCTCCAACTACCATCCTTAACAGCACTCTTCACACAATGCTCTTCTGTCACACACAAAAACCAGATCCTTTGTTTTTACTAATAAAAAAAACAAAACACCAGTGTAAGAAAACAACAAACCAATACGAAAAAAACAATCCCTTCTTCCCACAATACAACAAAAATGCCCAAGGCAATCCCAACATTGTCAGTGCTCTAAAGACATGATACACTCACCAAAGCAAAACAGATAGAGATATGTTTACCAAACCCTTTCATTTGTAGCATCCAAACCAACAGCCAAGGGGAGAACATCCTGAAATGACCCTGAAGCAGCAGAGGACTGCAGGGATAACCTGATCTAGCTGTGATCAAGCTGCTTCCAGCACCAGGAGTGCTAAAATCTGCTCCTCAATTAATTAACACTGCTCGTTTAACCCATGTGCCAGCTGACACTTTGGATGTCCCTTCCAAGCTCTCAGCTCACACCGTGCCACGGTGCTGCCAGACCAAGGCACAGCACAGATGTGCCCTTAGCTAACACAACCTCTTTTTTTTAACATCTCCATCTAACAGCAATCTCCTTACACAAGGGAAAAGCAGCACCTCAGCCAGCAAAAGTAATAGGCTTGGAGCAAACTGATCCTGCTGCTTGCCCTAAGTCAAGCAGAGCAGTGGATTTCAGTGCCAGCGCAGTCATTTTGGATGTGTGTGAAGAAGAACCCCAGGTGGCAAACAAACAGATGTGGTTTGAAAGAGAGAACACAAATGTGAATATGTGCAACATTTAGGGCTGCAAGACTGAAGAGCTGTGGGCAGTCCCTTCCTATTTTGACCATTTTACATTTAGGGAAATGGGTCTTTGCAACAGGGAGACAATTCCTCTTCCTCACCAGAAGACTCTTTAATTTTTAATTAGTCAAACCATATTTTGACTAGATTAAGCTGTTACAGGATGAAGGTTTCAAATCAGAATCCATGCCTCTGCCATTTCCTGTGCCTGCCTGTTGATTGTCAGCTTGTCCTATTCAGCAGCAACACCGAAGAGCACAGTTCTGTAAGGATAGCTAAAAAAAACCCACTAACATACACCAAAAAAACCACCCCAAAACTTGTTGGATTCTGCCATGAACTTGCCAAGCCAATAAGGGAAGGGGGGGGCGGGGGTGGTTCCTCTTCTTTGCATTGTCAGAACAGATTTTGGCAGCAATTCAGAGAAAGTTTAAATAAAAAAAACTTCTTTTTGCTTTGTCACAACGTTATTTGAATCAATCTTCTGATGAGGAAGAGTGTGTGACTACAGGAGTAAATTCTGCCTACTAGAAGTCTTTCTACATGGGTACCATGGCAATGGCACAGCAACATAAGCTTCTCCCAAGGAGAACAAATGCAGCTTGGTTAGGAGAAATACAACCAGGAGAAAAGATCAAATCCATAGCATTAATATTATAAGAAATTGCCAAACAATTGAGTTTTACTCAGTGCTGGTAGATAAAGGGTTTTGGAAAACCTGTCATTTCCTTTTTCAAAGTTTATGATATTTTTAGATAAATCTATTTGAATTTTGGTGATTTTCTCATAACAAAATGAAAGGTAGAAAGCTTGTTTCATTTCTGAAATACATATTTAGGGGGAGTTTTCCCATCCTAAAGGCTGCATTCCAGCTGGCAGCAGTGTGAGGAGCGTTAGTGCATTAAGCCTAAGATAATGCCTATTTACTGTCTTATCAAGGGCACGGTGATAAGGGGCAGGAAAGCTTGTCATTACAGGTCAGCTCTCATCCTGAGGGCTCTCCCCAGCTTGATCCACCTGGAAACAGGTATCTCAGCTATTGTGTCTAACCTAGATGGATACGATCTGATTTTGGCTACAGAGATTAAAGTGCTTTGTACCCATCACAAACTAATACTTCACCAAAACTGACCTAGGACCTTCTTCCTAGATTCGTTCCTTTCACAGGAACCAGTGCTCTCCTGACAACAGAGCAGGAGGAATCCCAAGCAAACGTGAGAGGGAGATGAAGTTTTGAAAGAGAAAAGGGTGTAGGAGTAGGAAGGCATCTGCGATGCACTCTGTAATGAAACATCATTGAGGTGCAGGAACTGAGACATATGCTCCAATTCCCAGCTGGCTGAAAAACGTGTTTCCAGCCCTGAGGCTTAGGACTGTTGCAAAAGCAGCTGGCTGGCGGTATACGAAGTTCTCCTAAGGTGAGGGGAATTTTTCCAGAACTGACCAAAGAATAGAACAGGTGCTCCTTATCACCTGCTGGGATGAGTCAGGTCTACAGGCTTGATTTAATGCAAAACCTGGGCAAATCCGTTTACTAGAGCAGCCACAGCATTGTCCTGGTGTGGAAGGAAGACAGCCCAACGTGTGATGCTCCCACAAGACTTGGTATCTGCTCCTAGAGCTGAAATTGAGAAGCAAACCAGAGAAGATCATAGAGAGTCACGATCTCACTTGCAAAGCCAAGACAGACAAGCACCTAAATTGTCACTGCAATCTCTGTAAAATGAACAGATATTCCCAAAACTATCTTAATTATATGTCATAGGTTTAGTACTCCAGGGTGATGAATGGATTTTCAAAAGGATAGAGAACAGTAACTCTTTTATTTCAAAATTCAAAAAGTGAAACAGCCTTGCTTTAAGTATTATCACTTTGGTTTATCACTTGGGGGCAGGTGGGCTGGCAACCTGGACAGTTTAACCAGAACAGTTTTCCTCCTCAAATTCAAAGGCCAGTGATTTTTCCTCTCTGATTTTTCAGAGATAGCACTGAATTCTATTGGCAAATAATCCTTATCTGACAACTGCACCTTCACCTGTGTAATCTGCCCAGAGATGGTTTGTTTTCTTTTATGTTTCAAAATACTGTAGCAAACCAACTAATTCTTGCTTAGGAAAGGAAAAGAGAAAGAACTTGTAGAAGGAGCATCTTTTTGTTCTGCCCAGCTCCCACCTGCACACACAAACAAAATTCAGGAGCAGAACTGGGGAAGTTGACCCAGAATGAGGGATAGAAATGTTTCCAGCCATCCACACCTGAGTTGCAACATGCTCCCTCCTCCTCCTCCTCCTCGCCAGATGGGTGTGAAAAATCAAAACATGGAGTAGCTGCTCGGGCTCTGGCTTCTCCCTCCCGATCCACAAAGGAATGCAGCCTCTTCAATTATCTCCAGGCTTTTCTTACCTGCCAGTGCATGTGATGTGGTGTAGCAAGGTAGAGGACACTTAATAGATGCGCTATTATCTGCAATCTTTGCAAAATGCTGTCAAGAGCAGGACTCTCCCTTTCTGTATCTCCTGTGTTAATTACACATGCCTTTAACCAATGGAAAATTTATAAACTATATTATTGCTTCTGCTGTTTTAGCTTCTTGGAATAACAAGCTTGTATTACATATGTGCCTTCAACTCTAGTTTAAGACCACGGAGACTCCAAAGATGCAACAATTTTAATAATAATTTTAAAAACCCTCTTGACTCCAAGAATATTATTCTTAAGTATTATTAATACAGCCTCAGGGACATTTCCTGCTGGACAGAAATAATCAGAGCAAAGAAGGACAAGACTCCCCTCCACTGGAACAAGATGAAGTGTTACAGGTACCTATCTACAGACACTCCTTTTGCCTTTTACACTGCAGCCTGTGCCTGTGCATGCCACAGAAGAAACTCATTTTTCATGTTTCTTTCACTTTCACTGACAGGGCTGTTGAAAGATGAACCATCTGCTCCCGAATGTTATACTATTCAAACTCTCTTAGCCTCCTGTGAGGAAAGGCTGGGAGAATTGGGATTGTTCTGCCTGGAGAAGGGAAGGCTTTGGGGTGACCTCACTGGAGCCTTCTGGTATCTGAAGGAGCCTACAGGAAAGATGGAGAGAGACTCTTGACAAGGGCTTGGAGTGACAGGACAAGGGGGAATGGTTTCAAATTGACAGAGAGGAGGTTTAGATTGGATACTAAGAAAAAATTCTTCCCTGTGAAGGTGGTGAGGCCCTGGAACAGGTTGGCAAGAGAAGCTGAGGCTGCTCTATCCCTGGAAATGTTCAAGGCCAAGTTCGTGGGACTTGGAGAACGTGGTCTAGTGGAAGGTGTCCCTGCCTGTGGCAGGGGATTGGCACAAGATGATCTCTAAGGTCCCTTCCAGCTGAAACCATTCTGTGATTCTATGATTCCGTATCCAACATCTGGGAAGCATCTGCTGAGCAAAGCAGATGGCTGGCTAGAGACCCTCAGAATAATACAGTTCTCCCAGCAGTGTTTTCCTCACTTGGTATACAAGACTCCACAACCTAGATTTGGTAACAAGAGCAGCATTTCCCCAGGAGGCTGCAGGAGAAAGGGGCTGCTGGAAGCAGGTTCCCGGATTGCATTGCTTCTCCATGCCATCACACCTTCGACACAAACCTGGTTGAACCCTTCACATTACATGAGCAAGGGAATGATTGTGACACCGCCCTTAAAAGTCACAGAGAGGCACAGGGAGTACTCCAGAGCTCACCTGCAGTTCATGTGACTTGTTTGGTCTGCACCTATCTTGCAGTATTTGTTACATCCTCCAGTGTTTCACAAGTGCCCCAAATTATGTTAGGAACTTTGCCTTATCATGGGTGTGTGCTGCTGCACCCACAGAATGTCGATAGACAGAAAGGCAATATTTTTTCTCCAAGCAATCCCAAGGTGGACTGAATCCACTCATCAGCATCTTTGTAATGTAGTTTATAGTGCACTGCCCAGTGAAAACATCCTTGTCTGGCTGGTGTGCCAGGATGAGCAGTTCCTTTGTGACAGCTACATCTAGATCACTTTCTCTCTTCACAGAAAAGCAGGATAACAAACCCCTGCATCATACAAGGATTGTGGTTCCTACTCAAGAGCTGCCTTGGGGCTCTTGCCTCAAGGAACAGCTGTTACCTTCACCCATTCTAGCAAGCTCTATTCTACTGCAGAATTCACTTGGCAAAAGGAAGGCACTGTACCATGGAAAATGTAAGCAACCAGTACAACATCCAAGCTGCAGATTACCATTTTGAGGCTGATATAATGGCTGTGATGACAGCAGCTGATAAAGCGATAGAGTGGTAAGACCATGCACAGCAACCAGTGATTCCTATGGAAGGGCAGAGGATGACAAGATGAAGGGTTTATTACGACAGGTTTGTCATTGCTGCTGCCTGACATCAGGAGGAAAAAAAGGGTGGAAGAATATATTACAGGTATCTGATACAAGATGCATAGCCCTTCCCACTTTACAGCCCCTACAAACCTAATTTTTAATTACAGTCTTACTACTAGATTGATCAGGTTGGAAAGGAAGAAGAATCGGCAGGCAGAGGTTTTTATACTAACACATATCTACGGATACTTTAAGAAAGAAAGGACAAAGAAAACAACAGGAAAAATGTCACCTAAGTGCACACAATGTTCGTTAAACATAAATGGGCTTTTTTCCCAGTGAGCACCTTTAACTTGTAGCTCTTTCTTGGAAGAAAGAAAAACAACTTACCAAAGTTCCAACTTTGGTGCTACTAATTTTTTCAGTGATTTAAGAAGTTCCCCTGGATATTCCTACAGGTTGGATTCTCTAGACATTTGGGCTTCAGTGCCTAACAAATGGAGATAACTGAATCAGGTAATTTCCTTTGTGTGATTTAAGACTGCAATTTCTTTCTAGGTACATTTATAGGAGTGAAACTATCCCTTCCAGGGGTGAAAAGGGGCAATTCTCAGTCTAAGTAATCCATACAAATCTAAAAAACAAGGAGGTGACATCATGGCTGGGAGAAAACAAGAACCTGGTTTTTATCAGAGAAACAGTGTTTTTCATTCTGTTAATCTATTTCAGAAAGTTTACCGGCTTGGTTCAGAAAGCTACAGAAAACCCCATTTTTCAACTCACATTGCTAAATTGTAGCCATGGGCCCAGAAGTCCTCATCTAAGTCTGCACCAACATAAAGCAAAGAAACAGTTCTTGACCAAAAAAGCCCAACTGTTTAAAGCAGTACCTGGAAGGAAGGAAGTTTTGACAGTGATAGTATGCATATCTGGAAGAAAATATATTCCAATTAGCTCTACTCAATACAACATGGCAGGAACAATAATTTATGTGTGGCAGTTTCATAATTAATTGTATGTACTTATCTGACACACCCAGTGTGACACAGGATCACATGAGCTTTTATAATAAGCTACCTGGGGAAAAAAAAAAAGAAGCATACCTCTAAATATCATGCATGTATTTGTAATCTTCTTTTGCTAGCAGGAAAACATGCATAGAAAAGAAAAATCTGTTTTAATATTTGCTATTCAAAAGTTTAAAAATAGGCAAAAGCTAGAAACCTACAACATACCATCTTCTGCTTATTTTAGGATATTGGAGTGGAGGGGGAAGCAAAGGAAAAACTTTCTGTAGATCTCATTTATGGAAAATGTGGTATTACATAAAAAGCCAATCACAGCAGGATTCCTACCATTTCTCAGATACTTTGAAATGCTTCTAGGAAGCCACATTAAGAGTTATTTTTAAGAAAGATTTATGACTTGTTAAGAACTTCTAATTAAGCTTCCCACTCTTCCATGGTATTTCTATGAAACATCTTTAAACAGCATTAAGCAAATGCCTCCAGCTGTCCCTGTCTGGCTGCTTTTTAGTTTTCATCTTTCCAGCTACTATGGAAAAGGAACTTAGTTTATCTCTCAAGTTTAAAAAGCCCTCACTCCTTTTCCCTTCCCACTGGTGGGCAGACAGGATAGGTGACACAAACAGTTAAATTCTTACCATCTCCAGTAAGTGGATTTGTTAGGTGCACATACTGCACGTGAGTAACAATAAAACTCCAGGTAGTAGCATTTGACCTGCAAAATCAGTGTCACTGAAGGAAGAAGAGCCAGGAAAGGAGCAGCTGCTCAGTTTTCTCTGCTTGAAATCACTCTTTGCATAGTTTACAATAAAGATGTTCTCAGCCTGACACTATCAAATTAGCAGACAACAAACATTATTCTTTCTTGACATCTCTTTCCTGATTTCCTGCCAACTGATCCAGGTCCCTGACTGCAGCCACAGACACAAAGACTCCTGTGGGGGTCTATGAATCACTGCCAAAATCTGCAGGTAGAAGGGACAGAGAGAGATATATTGTAATATAGGTAATATATTGTAATTTCCACAAATGTATTGTAACTTCCACAAACCAAAAAAGGTTCAGAAACACTGCTTATGCCAATTCCATCAATTTACTGCTTGGGAAAGAAAGGGGGTCATACTGTGCACCACACCAGGTGCTGAGACTGGAAGGCAGGGAGAGTAACATCAGCTGAAGATTTCATAGATGCTGGTACCTTCTGCTGTTTTTCATGTCATCCTAGCTTGGGGCAATATGAAACACATAAAACAGTCAGTAAATTGAGTAGATGACAAGTCCTGGTACTTACTTGAATTTTCCATGTCTTTGCCCTTAGGTTTGATGCTGTAATTCAAGACTGCTCTCATGTTACCACTCCTACATACTCTTATCTAAACCTAGCCTCACCCCTTGAAGCTTTCATGCCAGCATTTATTAATAAATAAAAAAGAAAATACTCTAATTTTTCTATATTGGTAGATAACACAGCTTAAAGAAAAATATAAAATCAAACAGAGTTCAAGATGAAAGAAAAACCCCCAGAAAGCCAAACAAACAGCTACCATTAAATATAAACACAGTTATCCTTTTAGGCTCCCTGAGAAAGAGGTCACAACAACCTCGATGTATTAGCACCACTGAGACACAAGATGAAGTTCCCGTGGTGTTCCTGTTGTCACATGGGGTCTACCTTCTCTTTGAGCCTGTCATGCTGGGATGCTGCATTCACATTAAGAACTATTGCTTTTCACCAGAAAGGTAAAATACCACGTCTGCTAGAAGCCAAGGCAGTTCTTACCGCATAATGCTTGGTGCAGAAAAAAAAAAAAAAAAGAAATAAAGATATTCCTTCTCTTCTTTCCTTCTCCTTTCTGTGGTGAAAATTCTTCAAAAGATGGCAAAAGAAGGCATTCTTCTTCATCTTTTCTTATGCTTATCAGTACAAACAAGATAACCCCTTAATAAATAAATAAAATGTTTCAGGAAACACATGACATATAAAAAATATGGAACAAACCCAAATGAAAAAATGTGTATACACCTTTCCTAGTTGATTCACCTTTGACTTTGCAGCAAGTATATTTCCATCCCTGAGACCTGCTAGAAGGCAAAACATGTGGGAGGATAATGGGACAATTAAAGTTTTATCAGGATTTTTAAAAAGAGAGACAAAGCCATAAGTGTGAAAGAAGACAAAAGTAGTAAATCTGCCTGAACACAGAGTTGTGATTGCACTGTGGTTAAGTGGTACATTTATCCCTAATTCCAAAGATCACTAATTTGATCAACTGGTTCAACTGATCCAAAAACATTTACAGTTAAAAAAAAAAGGTTAGCACCCTGGCAGGGATGTAGAAAAACCCCACCTTCCATCCTCTTACAGATGTTAGACAAATCAGGAAAGAGGTGTTTATCTTATATGCAGGGCACATACATATTGTATGGTCATAAACTCACAGAATGGTTTGGGTTGGAAGAGACCTTAAAGCCCATCTCGTTCCAATCCCCTGCCACAGGAAGGGACACCTTCCACTAGACCAGGTTGCTCAGAGTCACATCCAACCTGGCCTGGAACATTTCCAGGGATGGAGCAGCCACAGCTTCTCTGGGCAACCTTGTGCCAGGGCCTCACCTCCCTCACAGGGAACAATTTCTTCCTGATATCCAACCTAAACCTGCTCTCTGTCAGTGTGAAGCCATTCCCCCTTGTCCTGTCACTCCAGGCCCTTGTCAAGAGTCTTTCTCCATCTTTCCTGTGGGCTCCCTTCAGGCACTGGAAGGCCACAACGAGGTCACCCCAAAGCCATCTCCTCTCCAGGCAGAACAATCCCAATTCTCTCAGCCTTTCCTCACAGCAGAGCTGCTGCATCCCTCTGGCCACCTTGGTCCCTCCTCTGGACTCGCACCAACAGGTCCATGCCCTTCCTATGTTGGGGACCCCAGATTCTCTGTTCAAGTTTGCAGCACTACTATGCTCCTGCAGGTGCATAGTCAGTAATTCCTAGAGACTTTTTAGTTATTTGTAATTACTATTTTTATCAGTACTAGTATTCAAAGATGCTACTGTATATTCACAGCAAGATGTAGGAAACACCCAGCAGCTCTTGGCTGCAGTGTCCTTCCAGGAAGACTAACACAGAGTATCAGGAGTAAAACAACCCCCAAAACCCTTTTAAATAATTTTTAAAAAGACAACAACAAACAAAAAGAACTTTTTAAATGATGCCAAAACCTGTAATTTCAGCTTTTGACACCATGCCCTTCCCACGAAAAACCGACAAATATCTTAATACACAGGTCAAGGATCCTCAGGAATGACCCTCATGGGTCTCTCCTCCAGAGAGCCTTGAGGGCTGAGGTCACAGCCTCCCATGAGCTGTGGCTCCCAGGGTTTTATCCCTTTCCCTCTCCATGACAAACAGCCTATCTGTCCCGGCCAGGCGCTGCCCACAGAGCAGCAGTGCTCGGGCGCTGCGGATCCTTCAGAGGCAGGCAGAAATGTGCCAGAGCACAACATTTGCAAAAGTTGTTTTATTGGAATTTTTCCAACTAGATCTGATTATCAGATCTCCTTTTGCCATATATGTAAATGGATTGGCTCAGGCTGTAAAACACAGTGCCTGGGTGCCTGGCCAAGTGTCAAAACAGTTTCAAAGGCACAATTTTGAATAACAGTGACAAGGTGGTTGTTTTGATTCTCCCTGGCACTTATGGGGAGCTGGTCTTGATCAAACGAAATGCATGACAAAAAAATTGTCCAACGTTCATAAATTCAGAAACAGTTCAGAGTTAAAAATCAGAAAGACAGCATGACAAACCAAGTTAATATATTCTAAAGCCAGCCTGAAAGCTGACTTGACTAAGGAATTTTTCCTTCTGCACAGTTCCACTCAGAATTAGCAAAATACAAATTCCTAACTTTTCCATCTCTATTCAGAGCCTGACTTGTGAAATGAATTTTTAACAGTAGCTTTAAAAAACTTTAGAGTTGTCTGAAAGGAAGCCTGTTAGAGAGATGACTATGTTCCACAATGTTATTAGGTTTTAGCTGTTCTCATGAATCAAAGAAATGACACCGGAGTGCTCGGCTCCAAAGCCAGTTAGGAATTATGGAGACGGTGCTGCCCTTTCCAATTTTCAAATGCACATTTATCAGGTCTTGTGGGCCTTTTACAGTCTAGTGAAGCTTTAATTCTAAGAGATACAGACACACAGCTTAGTGGAAGTGGCATCTTCAGTCTCTGTTTTCTTATCTTCTCAAAAACAGCTCTGAGAGTTAAGCACACGGATTTTGCAGAGTGCTGCACTCTCATCCCCCATTTTTATCAGCTGTTCGGCTTTGAATAGCAGTTCAGTATTCGCCATGTCAGCAGTACTGCCCTCCAGGAGCTGCATCCCCAGCCAAATCTCAAAAGAAAGAATCACTTCTTGGCATAGGCAGCTCCTCACAAGCTGCTCTGCTTCCTGCCAACCACTTCGGGTCGAGGCTCAGCTTCCAGCACCCAGCCACAGAAGATGCTGCCGACAGGAGCACAACTGATGCTCTCGACCCGCCCAGCTCCTCTCATCTCAGAGCAGTATCCAGAAATAGCTGCAAAGATCTGCAGTGGCTTAGGAGAAGAGCCACTTGTGCTCTGGTAGGATTTTTAGGACACAACTGGAAGGCATCTTCTCATAGTGAGAACTTTTGCCTCAGAGGGAAATGCTCAGTGGAAGCTGGTTTCTTTTAACACCATTCCACAATGTGGTCTGTGGCACACGAAGTTCAGCAGCTCCACAAGCATGGAGCAGAAATTCCTCTTGGTTGTCAAGTATTTGTTTGACTCAGATCACACTGAAGCATGTTTATCATGACTGGGATAAAAGAGGTTTTACTTTAATGTACTGCTTAGCAAAGGGGAAAAAAACCCTATGAATAATCAAAAAGCCAACCACATCCAAAACTAGATTTAACTGCACATTAGCAAGGACAATTGAGTGGCACTTAGTGCAGACACAAATCAAGGGAGAAGATTCAATGGTTCTCCAGAGACTCCCCAAGATACCTAATTTTGTAATTAATGACACTGTTTTCTGTACTTTAGGGCACAATGTGTACCACCCCTCCTGGAGTGAAACACAGGTTTTGTTTTGTGGTTTTATTTAAGCACACTGTTGACCACAATTACAGGAAAAGAAATTACGCATTTATATGTCATCTAAATAAATGGTTTTTTGAGAAGTCTTCCAATTCTCCCAACTACCAAATCAAGTCCTGTAAGTAATTCAAGCATGCTATAGGCCATACCCTACATAACAACATGCCACTTCTTAGAGTAAAACCAAACCAAAACCAGAAAAACCTCATCATCAGGTTAATAACTCTGTTTCCACTGGAAGATCCCCACAGAAGCACAGGGGTGAGCAGCAGTAAGCTTCTCTCAGGAAGGCTGGGGAAGGCCTTGGGGCATGAAGTGCAAGAATTTTTCCAAGTGCATCATGAAGTTGTAAGCTCAGCACTAATAAAAGCTCACACAAGAAGAAGATGAGGAAATAAGGCAATTTATATGGGAACAAAGCCCTTGGAGGTCTATGTTTTGAGTAGTACTGAATTCCCACAGCTGCTGCACCAAAATCGTAGCAAAAAACCTTCTTTCTCCTAGGAGTGCATGTCCTTTAATGATTTCTGGGCACACTGCAATAATCTATAAGACAGGTGATGCTATACACAGCTGCTGTAAATGCTCCTTAACTGTCAGGATGGCTTTTCATTTCAAGTACCATTTTCTGAACTCATTTATTTTAAAAGAAACAATGAATCTGAATTTCTTACATCTAGAATTCACGCTAGAGTATAATTATTTAAGCTTTCTATGAGCATAAAGAGTTTAAAAAAATATTACATAAATGAATCTGTTGTTAGGAAACCTCTCCAAAACAATTACAGAGAAATTTCATAACACTCATTTTTGGAACATACTCTGTTTGTTTGACCACATTTCATAAATTACAAATGGGTTTAATTTTATTGGCCTCACCGGAACAATCACTGTTAAGAGTTTCATAATGAATGAGCTCGTAAGAGAATTACAAGGACATAATGCATGCCATAAGTAAAGAATAAGACAGGCTGACCTCATTAAATTCATGCATTTGGAAAGTGTTCCTGTTCAGGACAGCATCTGAAGCACTTCTTTCAACTGGAAACAAATTATAATGTTCTAAAAGGTTACCACTTCAAAGAGATTTAGGACTTTATGTACCTGTTTAGATAACAGGACTTCAGTTCAATATGAATCACAGAAGACACAAAATATTCAAAAGCCCAAGATGCTTAAATGCAAAGTATTAATAAATAAAATACAACACTGTCTTTAACTCCAATGATAATTCACACCTTAAGTGAACTTCAGATCTTTGCACTTCACTATCAGATACAGACTCTAAGTACCTGCACAAGTCTGCATGAAAAGAACAGACACTCACTGGGTTGTTGTTGCGCATGGCACACTTTGATCCTTACCCTTCCTCCTGATGAACACCCATCTGCTTTCACTTAGAGGAAACTCATCAGACAGCAAAACTAAGATGTTCCAAAATACTTCATTCCACTTGGGCTGTGGCAAATAGTCAAAAGAAAGATTACAGCACTACATGCCCATCCAAATTTGCAACTAAAAACCATTACACTCCATGATGCTTTTAATGAAAATTAAAATGCAAGTGACTTGTTTTGTAAATCAAAATGCTACATATTAAATGTGGAAGTCCTTGCAACAGAGACAATAAACATTCCCTACTCAAGAGAACAAAAACCAACAAAACAAACCCCTTAGGAGATGCTTATGTATAGGACTGCTAGATCTTAACTTAAAGTTCACCATGACTGTGTTGAAACACATAATTCCAGGAGCTGTAACATTATTTAAGATTAAATCACCAGCAGCTAAATGGTGTTTATCAGATAATAAAACTGCACAATGCCCTGCATAAAGCCACATGAAGTTAATCTCACTTGAAATGGTAACTACGCAGACCCAATTTGCAAAAAGGTGTTTAGACATATACTACTAAAATCTGAAGTTTACAGATGATTGCCACATGAGGCTTGAAGAAAACTTGTTACATTTCCCTTTCCATCTTCAGCAACATCAAAAGACAAGCTCAAAACGAAAACTGAGGAAAACAAGGGGTTGTAAGAAGACTGATAAATTAAAATTCTTGCTCATGCATAAACCAGTTGGTTCTCTTCTCATCCGTTTCTACTTCTAACATACAGGCACCCAAAGTCTAGGGAGCAAAAGAGCACTGGACTGCATATCACCAAAAATTTGGTATCCTGGTAAAAGCTTTGAGCTGACACCATCGACACAAAGCACACAAAGGAAGAGTTCATCTAGACCTTGTCATGATCTTTTTGGGTGAGCTGTGATTGTATTTTGCATCAAGAGGAATGGAGAAGATTAAAACAGCTACATTTTCTGGCAAGTTTTGTACCCATAGCACAACAATTTTTGCAATAAATAAACCCACATGTGATTTCAGTGGCTTCTTCCTTCAACTAAGTAAAAGAAAGAAACACTGCCCTGCTTGTAAGCAAAATGAATTGACAGCTTATGTATGGAGAAAGCTGAATCTAGAAGAACCAGTAGATATCATCCAACACATCATATTTTTTTACAAACTATGTCCATATTACAGTATTCCCATCCTTAGCAATGCCAGAACAATACTTGCAGTAGTATTTTTGTTGAACAGCCAGCTCCTGGACTCTCTGATTACATGTGAATTCTGCTCTTCTAGCCTCAATTACTGCAGTGAGAAGACTAAAGCTCATGAATTCAAACAGATTTGCTCATTTGTCTGATTGTTTTCTCACTCAGTGCTTTCTCATGGTTTTTGAGGACATGATTTATGTTTCCTGAATAGGCAAGCTTGGCAAAAGTAGTGCCATTTGAGGGTAACAGAATCTAAGGAGAATCATCCCTGAAGCTAAATCAAAATGTCTATGAGGCAGGCACAGAGGAAGGGTTCCAAGGTTACGCACTCCCAACTCATCTGCTCAGTTTATAGGCTTCATTAAACAAAACTAAATTTACAGTGGGCAAATTTAAAAAGAAAAGTGACAGTTCACTGCCCAGTTGTATGTACACGGCATTTGATAACACTCTTCAGCAAGAAAATGAAGCATTTTCAACAACTTTAAAAACCCCTAAACTAATACCATTGACAAGCCTAATACCTGAATGAAAACCATTTACTTGAGCCATTTAATAAACTTATATTCAGCATCATAATTCATTTCCCTTTCAGTCTGCAGCATACAGGAACTAATACTCTCCGGCATTTAGAGGATACACAAGGCAATCTTGAGGCATTAGATCTACCCAACTACCATGTAGGACAGTACAGTCCCTTTACTGAGCCTTTGAATTCTTCTGGTTCATAAAAGCACGCCGAATGCCTTCACAATTAGGAGATTTAGTAGGATGGTGTAACACAAAAAACCAGAGAAAGCTTTGCCTTCACACTTGGCCAAACTGTGTTTCTGCAGTTTGTTTCACTGGCAGCATGACTCCGTCCCATGGCAGGAGGCCACAGAAACGCAGACTGCTGCTCTGGTAATGCTTTGTGGTTTGGGTTTTTGCTGTTGCTTAGCAGTTGTGAAAACAACCCACTTGACAAGGTCAGAATTCATGACCAAGAAATGTGGTGAGCAGAGCAAAACTTACATATAGAGCCCTATCTTTTGAAGTACCAGCTAAGGCCTTAAAAAGAAAGCTGCTGTAGTCATGATATTAAGGTTAGACATAATGTATTGTCTAGTAGGAAATCAGAACAAACCTTGACACTTTTTTGTTCCCCTAAGTTATCCCTCACTGATGCACAAAAAAAGATTTCTGCTAGTTACCAAGTTCTCTGCAACTCCAGTTTACTTAAATGCCTTTTTTAACCATGAAAAAAGTAAACCAAAAATCTTCAGTGTCCATAAACAAATGCACATCACTCATTCTGCTGGACTTTCACTGCAGATCTAATCTATAATAATAATAATAATCTAAAAATAACACCAAAATATTAAATGACACCATCCAGGTTATTCCAGCATCAATGGGAAAGACAGACTCCGTACAAGCATAGCGGAAAGATGTGATAGATCAGGGTCTCGAGGGCACATGTTATGCTTCCAGGTCATGAACAAAGTGAGCATTCCATGCCCAACATCTCACATGTAGGCTTGGCTGGGAGGCAAAACCTGGCTTGTCCCATGTAACGGTGCCTCTCCAACTCTGCCAATTCACCATCAGCAGTAGCCTGGAGCCAGAGAGAAACCATCCCCAAACACAGAATTTTAGAGAGGAGAAGCCAATGGACTGAGTCTTACGTGTGAAGCATGAGACTCAACAGGCCTGCGTCAGAAGTGGCTCACAGCCTTTGGGACCCCTTTGCACAGGAAAAGTTTTGTCTACAAAGGCCATGTTGTACTTTGTAATCTCATGCCGGTGTTCATATAAAATTTCCATTAGGAACAGCATTCCAAAACCAGAACAGACTGTATGTTTGTCGTATGTATAAAGTTCATGCTGACTCCTGGGTTAAGTAGCTTGTAACCAGCTTAACTGCAAGACTTAGAGGCACCGGTGTGTTTCCAATAACTCTCATATGCCCACACAGTGATTACACTAGTCACACATCAACCAGCTTTGTTTTAAACATATTTGGGTTCAAAAAAATCATCTGTGCAATGTGATGCTCCCTGATGATAAAGCTTTAGTCACATGCTTCACTCCCCCTCCTTCTCTCCAGCAAGACAAGTGATTTTACCTCTACTCTACATGTTTTTATGGCATAACAACAGTCTCTTCACTTCTTTCAGTTTAAGGCACCAAGCACCCAGAGAGAGGTGTAAGCAGGGCTCTTCTGAAGGGGCAATTTCAGGAGAGGGGCAACCAAGTTACAGCCTGAGGTAGAGATGAGTCTGTTCTCAGAACTCACAAAAAAATAAAGAGAAAGGGTGGGATCATACTAACACCATGACTTTGGTACAAGGGACCCAAAACCACTTCTCACCTGTTCTGTGGAGACAAAGGGCCTGCAGTAAACTGCATTTACATCACACCTCAAGAGCCTTGAATCTCTCAAAACCCAGTCTAAAGTGTAAGCACAAAGTGGAATTTAAAATGAACAAGCCACTTACTACAAGACAAACAGAACCAAGAAATGCAGGTAAAGCGACAATTTATTTCAAAGCTACGTAACTGCAAACTCAGCTCAGAATTCCCAGCTGGGCTGCTCAGAGAAGAAAGAACAGATCATATCCAAGGAACTAGAACTAATTTATGCTTTTGTTTTCATAACAATGGCTCCTCAGCTTCTTGAGCAAAATGTGATTACACATGATTGATTGCACTCTTACCTTAGCTGCTGTCGTTCTGTAGTTCTTAAGTTCATTTCATAAATGCTCTTGAATAATGTACGGGGTTTAACCAGAATCAGGTTTGTATATTCTAATTCCTAGGGACTTGTGGGTTTATGCATGTAGTCTAACAATGAGATTTGCTGGCTCCAGTCAAACACAGTTCACTTTCAGGCAGCATACCCAAGAACACAGGCACTGACCTTCCCATCCTGTCTGCTTAAACACACCTTGTTGTGCATACCCTTACTTCTGATTGCTGCTCCTGCTTCTGGACTGAAAACAGAAATATGAACATAGACATATTCCTATTACATGAATAATGTGATTTACACAAGAAATGTTTATCAGGAACATCTTCTCTTTGAAATATATTTTCAAGATACTCCACATGTAAATAATTTTCTTTTTTTTGTATGCCTCCTCTGAGATCTATACTAGGTCATAATTATCCCCCCAATACATCCAGCAGAGGCACAGGCATTCCTAACAAGAATCTCTCCAGTAAAACTGGCACGTGAACATTGATGCTCAAATTAAGCTACAATAAACATCTTAAATCCAGAGACTGAAAAACTGTGTTCACATCTAAAAACAACTTACTGGAAAGCTGAATTCCTAAAAATAAGATTATTTTGTTGAAAATTGAGGCTTGGTGGGGGATGAATAGGAAAAGCAGGCATTTATTTCATTTGACATTAGGAGTTCATTGCTAAATACAGATATAATTTACTACATATAAGATCAATGGCAACTTTTGTAATTACAGTCATGGTTTGGAGGGAAATGTTGCTATAGCAATATGAACCATAGGAAGGCAATCCACATCTACTCAGAGCAGCATTTCTACATTGCATTATTTTTATAGCATAGCCCTTTAGCACAGAAGAGTGCAGTAAATCAAGAGTAACACCAATTTTAATCCCATAGACATAGTCTGGAAAAGTATTTCACAGAAATATCCTGAATGAGGAAATGACGACCACACATCAAGTAAGGTTTTGTTCAGTTTAGTACTTTCATTCAGTTTATGTCAACGGAAGTCAAGAGTTTAAATCCAAGCCTTCCTAAGCCAACTTTTCCTGGATTCAGAACACAAAATATTTAGGGGTTGGCTTTTTTTTTTTCCCCCTGTTCTCTACATAATCCCAAGCAACCTAAATGAGATCTGATCCTCCTTAAACTGGCTTGACTTAGGTCTGCAGGGTTTCTTGGCTCAGGCAGTAAGTGAAAGAAATAAAACTGGTTTTTATCACATTCCTGAAGTGATACAGGCACATCTACATGTTCCTACCCCGGATACAGCTGTCATCAGTGTTTATCTGAGAGTCAGATAAAACACAAAGGATGACCAAGACACTATTGCAACACCTTTTGCTGGCCAGCCTCAAGGGAGGGAATTCCCACCCACAGGTTTCTGGCAACGGGACTTGGGCTGTGGGTTTGGGGAACCAGGACTTTGGGTGTTTCTTTCTAGCTTGTCAAAGGTTGACCCCATTCTGTCTGTCTCCACTCCTACCCTGGATTACTGATAAAATCATGCCCCCCAATTATCCTCACTTTTAGCTGACTGCTTTTTCACCTTTCAATGAGTTGGCCTCTTCAATTAAATCTTGCAGCACTCACAATCAATCACAGTCAGATTTAAAACAAGGATCAACTCAATTGAAAGCAATCATCAGTACCAATCTGTGAAAACAGATCTATTATGATTCTGACAGCTGATTTTATCACACCTCTTTCTCTCTTACTTTTGACAAATTAAGTTTCAAAACCAGATTTCTATACATTTCTACAGCTCCTAGAACACCTACAAAGAGAGAAGCAATGACTTCAATAGACATAATGCTCAATAAGTAATTCAAATGAAATAATTCAGATGAAATACAAATTACCTGGCTTCCTATAGTCATGTGAACACTGTGGTATTTATTCCCAAGACATGTCAAAAGAGCTGAAAATTTGAAAATGGCTAAGCGATATAAACCTGCACCTCATACACAGTTAAGGACTCCTAGTACATGGACACACTTCAAGCTGATGGTAAGGACGAAATCTTTATAGAAGGACTTCCACTGTCCACCATTCCAGATTCACCCTCATGGACACAGGCACGTCACAGCCATACAAAATTCTTCCTCCGCATTGCAAAGCCCTGATGTCCTGGGCAGAGTCACAGAAAAACACAAAAACCCCCGCTGTGATTCTCTGCAGATCAGCAGTTTGAGTCTCTGCTTGGAGAAGGATTTTCATCAGTGCTAGATGAGGTCTGCCAACAGCTTGGTCCAGCTGAGTCTTGAAAACCTCCAAGGAAAGATTCCACCACCTCTCTCGGTGGCATGTTACAACTCTTGTGCTACTCAGTGGTGAAAAACTTTTTCCCAATGGCCAGTCTGAACTTCTCCTAATGGCCAGTCTGAGTTGCAATTTGTGACAGTTGTTCCTCATTTTTACGATCTGCCACTAACAATACTTCAGCTCCATAGTCATCAGAACTTGTCTTCAAGAAGCTACAGGCTTCTGTAAGATTGCTCCTTTGCCGCTTTTTTTGGCCAGGACCCTAATCTCTCCTCATTACTTATGGTTCCCATGGCTCAGAAGCACCTTGGTAGTCCTCTCTCCATTTTCTAAACACTGTGCTTTTCATTTGAGGAACCTCGGGACTGGCTGAAGAACCAGAGTACTCAGCAGTGCTGAGAAGGACACTTACTTCACCTGATCTGCTGCCCATGGAGACCACTATGCTGTTTGCCTTATTTGCAATGAAAATGCATCACTAACTCATTTCCAACTTGGCAGTAATCATCACATCCCATAGCTTTCCCACAAATGTTCTGTTCAGCCAGTTCCTTCCCAGACTATGTTGCTGCAAGGAGTTGATCTGCACAGGCACAGAACTTCATGTTTGTCCTCTCTGAACTTCAATAGGTTTCTGCTGGCCAAATCGCAGGCTTCCCAAGACCCAGCTGAATTGAATTTCTACCACTTGGTGTACTGAACTCTCTCTCTCCTGCCAATTTAATGTGATCTATGACTTTTCTCTTTGCATTCCATCTCACCATCTAGGTAATTAACAGAGAGGTGACATCACTGGCCCAATCCCTCACAGGCCACTTGCTATTTTGTCTCCAATGAGACACTGAGCCATTGGAGACTACACCTTGAACTCCAATATCCACCCAATTTTCAATTAATCTAACAATCCGTATACTTGCACAGCTTCCTCGATGAGAGATGATAACAAAAACCTCAGGGGAGTCAAAGAGTCACGGAATAGTTTGGCTTGGAAAGCCCTTACAGATCAGCCAGTTCCAAATCCCCCTGCCATGGGCAGGGACACCTTCCCCTAGACCAGGTTGCCAAAAGTTCCATCCCTGAGCTGGGGCATCCACAACTTCTCTGGGCAACCTGTGCCAGTGCCTCATCACCCTCACAGCAAAGAATTTATCGACCAATATGCCCACATCTACATATCTGGTCATTTAATTACAAAAGGCATTCAGGTTTGTCAAATACTTCTCGTCCCTGGTACACCTGGGTCAACTATTCTTGACTACCTTCTCATTCTTCTCACATTTGGAAACAAATTCCCTGAAGACATGATACGTAATATTTCCGGGGATTGTGGAAGGCTGACTACCCCTGAACTACCCTTCTTTCTCTTCTTGAAGATGGATGTGATAATAGAGCCTTTCCCTAGTTTTCACGGACCTCTCTGATTTATTTTCATAGAGAATTGCAACTGCAGAATTGCAATTGCATCACCTATGTCTTCCAGCCCCCTGACATCAATCCCATCCAGCCTGATGGACTTCAACATAGTAGTTCTGAGAACTAAAATATTCTGTTTCCTGTGCTGCACTGCTTATTTAAGTTCTCCTAGGCAATCTTTGCTTTTGTACAAAACCGTATTTGGAACAAGAACATATCATGCCTCTTGCTTGGTGGGTCCAATTGCAAGACAGGCCACCTCTTGCCCGTGAACTCAATCCCACACTGCTTGGGCTCTGAGGACACAGTATTTATCCTCACCTCACCCTTATAAAACAGGAAAGGGCTCTACCCGCCAAGTTCCATGAGAAGCCATCTACCAAAAAGTGCTTCTCACAAGTAGCCAGTGATATGAAAAAGAAGAGAACCCAAATATTCAGAGCATTAGGCCTCCAAATACTGATTAAAGGAGAAGAACATACAGCTGAGAAGCTGAGGCTCCTCTCGAGGTTGAACAGCCCCAGCTCCTTCAGCCTTTCCCTGTCAGAGATGCTCCAGGCCCTGAATTTTCTCTGCAGCCTCTGCTGGCCCCATTCCAGGAGCTCCCTGTCCCTCCTGTCCTGAGGAGCCCAGGACTGGACACAGCACTGCAGATGTGCCACACAGGGCAGAGCAGAGTTAATCTCATGTTCTTTGTTAACAGTGCAGTGGGAAACACAAGCGCAAAGCACTACCTTGCTCCTCTTCATTCAGCCTGTGACACACTGGCAGACCTTTCTGCCAGTATCTGATTTCAAATCTACCACATTTACCTGATTTCCACATACTTTGTACCACAGAGTATCACTCGTGTGCTTTGCTACATTCCCTTTGCTTTCAAGTACTAATGCCACACTCTTACGAAGAAAATGCACATCTCCAATGAGTGTATTAGTAAACACGAAGTGCAGACTTACTGGACCAATAAAATCAACACATTCTGGCAGAAAACATTCTCAAGAGGATAGAGACCATGCCACCCGTGGCCTAGCATATCTTGTTTTTGTAGCATGCAGTTCTGGTGGAGAAGTAGAACTTTCATGTTTATGCTAAAACATCAGAACATATGTTCCCTTGCTAACACTACATCAGATATTTGTTTGCAATATATTAGAGAAATTATTTAATCAATGAAGAAACACTCAACACAAAAAAAAAAAAAGAGTTCTACAGTTCTGGGTTCACAACTTATGAATTGGAGGAAAATGAAAACAGAAAATTGATATATTTTACCCTAACAGTGCACTCGGATTCTATCAGAATTTGCTTTTCAAAGGAATGAAGGTCAATTTCCATAAAGTATGAAAAACATGGCATTTTAAAAAGCTAAGGCAACGAAGTGTGACCTTTTCATCACAGAATTAGTTATCCTTCCTGTATTTTCCTGGCCTTAATCTGCCTGAACTTTCAAAACAATTATCAAATAGATGCAATATCTCTGTTGGTCCATGTGGAACTTTCTTGTTTGCTAAGATTTTTGCACAGCACTGGACAGAATAAAATCCCATCTACCTATGGGACACTCCAGTGAAAATTCTGTAAATGATTTAAAGGAAGCTGCTGCTAGCTATTACGAGCACTTTAGATAAAATGCATCTCACACAGGATATTTTGGGCACTACATTTTGCATGGAAAGGACATCAGGTTGCACATGGCAGGTAAGATTTTTGAAGTCTGAAAGACAGAAAAAAGGAGAAAAAATAAGTGCAAGGAGGTGCCCGTTTTATTTTATAAATGAGTCAGCAGTACTGGGTAGTATTTTTACAAAGCTGCATGGAGCAAAGCACCAAATGCTGCCAATGCTACTCTAGAGTGATAATATAGACAACACACTGAAAATGATGTTTAGAGTAAAAATCCATATGAGGACTTGCATGCATCTCACAAAACCAAATCCTACTGTCTTAATTCCAACAATCAGATGTAATAAATTCAGCTTACTCTTCTTACGCAGGAGACAAGGTACAAGTTTCCTGCTCTGTATCGACGAATGCTATGAGACCTACTTCTAGAATTCCACTTTTTATTTAAGGGCTCACAGTCACAATCACATTAGTCACGCTCAGTGTAGGTGTATGTAGAAAATAAGAGAACTACTCTCTTTGAAGGCACCCTGTCATTTAATGAAAGACAGTATTGTGACTGTTCTAACATTTCAAACACATGAATCTCAGATCAGAAACCTATGAAGGGCTCCAGATCACCTTACTTCATCTCCCAGAACAAGACTTACCTAGGCTGCCAGGGAAATTAAAATGTTAGTGACAAGCAGAGGAGTTGGTTTTGATAAATGCAAATTATGTCACTTCAGAAGGCAAGAACTTCCCCATCTTCAAGGATGCAATCTATTGACAGCAATGAAATCTCTGGCATTGCAAAATATTTTTTCTTTTTTTCAACACGCTTATCTAATTTTTAAGGTTAAATACCAACGGCTAAATGTGCCAACCTATAACCTTTAAGACTGGAAGTTTAAAATCATACTGAACGTCAAGAGCAAAGCAACCTGTCCTCCTGTGTATGCCAGCATCCTGGTCTGCGGAATTCTGGCCTTCCCCAGAAAAGGTGACAGAAATGTGTTCAGTATTAATGCAACTTCAGCCTGTTGATGATTCACCAGCAGAGGGGTGACTATTGAAACACAAATATTCATTACTTGAAAACCAATACTGCAGTAAATGTAGCATTGACAGGCAAACATTTCCAAGAGGAACCTGAGAATTAAGACACACACCCCCCTGTCCAAGTGGAATAGTATGAGCAGCTAATGCATCTGTAGGCTGTGACTGACTTGCTGTCAGCTCACAGTTTAGTTTCGCATATGTGGTTGGTTCAACAGTATTACTGTGTTGGCAGAGTCCAGAGATCTCATCTTTAAAATACGGGTGGGTTGTCATCACATCATCTTGGAAGCACACAGTTCCACCTTCTCCTTTATCTGCTTGCTGGGAACTCTTTGTGGACAAGTTTATCAGCAGTAAGCAATGCCTTATCAGTTCTTGAAAACCCCTGAGCCAGCCAAAGCAATAGGCTTTCCCTTGGTGGAAAATTCAGTGTTCCCAATGGCAGAGAAACAGTATCAGCTGTATATGGGCCAATACAAACAGCCAGCAGAAAAAAATTCTGGGCCAAAACACCTGAGGCCCCATGTATGGAGCATTCCAGCACCAGGAACTCAACATCTCCACGGATCAGCTGATTTGGACCCTGTAGCAAACAGCAGGATTTGAGACAGGTGCCTGTAAAGCATTTATTTTAGTGTAAATACAGACAGCTTTAGAACTCGGTGGAGATGGGTTCAATTCTACTCTGAGCCAGAGAGATTAATACACAGCTAGCAGTCTGCCTGACACTACAGAGGAATAAAGGGTCAGGAACAGGCCAAAACAAACGTGAAGGGATACACCTCAGGCAGGAAATGAGTCTGTGTGGACACAGCCTGAGCTCTCTCAGCTGACTGAAGTGACAGCAGAACTAGGCAAAGGAACAAAAAAAAAAAACCTGGGAAAGGACACAGAGATTAGGAAACAGGGGAAATGAAAAAAATATTGACTGAGAAATGAATCAAGATCCAGAATTTCCCATCAAATCAATATATCGTTTAGGGTACCTTGAAACCCTGAATTCAAGTATAGCAGAAACCCACTAGCTGCTTTGAGGATGCACAGGACAAGGCAGTAGCCACTGAACATAAATGTAAGAAAAATTAAAACCATAGCTAGACAGTATTGTGGCAAATGTTACCGGTTATCTGCAGAACCACAAAGGTTTTCCACTGAGCTGGCAGGTTTGAGTTCATCTAGGTGCAAGATTTGATGGCTGCTTTGCTACACACAACAGAGCATGGCATAAACACCCTGGTACTCCCTGGGCTCCTTGCCCTCTCCTCTCTGCAAGTGTCATCAACTTTATTTCAGATGCAAAGAAAGACACAAAGAAGTGCAGAGGGGATCACTGACATTTTGTTCTGCACTAGGAATGTATTGCTCTGGAGTATCTAATGAAGATAGCAGCAATGAGGACTCAAAGGAGGTCACTGGTAGAAGCCAGCATCATTCAATGTCTGTAACATCTTGACCTGGGATTTCATTTCTTCCTGTGGCAGGGCTCCACAGGGAAGCAGAAGCAGAACCACATCAAAGCAATAATGTACATTACTGGAGAAAGGATCACAGAGCATGTAAAGAGCTAGGCTGAGAAGTTCCAGCTGCAGTCACAGGAATAAAGAAGAATCTACTGCACACACTGCATGGCTATCAGAGCTCCAAGGCTGCATAAACACATCTTTCATCAAAAAAGCAAAGCAGGTTGTTTCTTTGCAGTCTGCAGGGTCACATAAAGCACCAAGGATGCAGTTATACGAGCTGAGGGTTAACTAAGGGTATAATTCTGTGTGTCACATTCAATTTAGGAATGTGAATACATGAGAGTTTGGGTGTCTTATTAATGGCCTGGGGACCAATAGCCTCAGACTCTTCAAAAATTTTTTGTCCAACAAAGGAGTTGGGTCCTTTACAGCAATGACATTTAATTCAATAGCCAAAGGAAATCTAGAAGCAGTCCTGGACTGTGATGTTCCCCTTGACTTAAAGCTAGGAGCAATGAATAAGCTGATGTCAGTATATGCAATAGTTTTGCTAAGGGCTCCTTCTGTAACAAAATTTCACCCTCAAAATTGTCCTTAAAATTAGGTTTAAACAGAATCATGCCAAGCATTTCAGACCAACTGATAACAAAAATAAAAGTGCTCTGTGAGCATGTACTACATCAGAAAGTTCTTTCTGTCAGGCAGGCAAGTCCTTTTATCTTTCTCTCCCACCACTCTTCCTCACAACAGAGCACTTCTGATACTCCTCCATTATATACCCATAGCTCAAGTAGGGGACTGTAGAAGAATTTTATTCATTTCTGTACTTATAGAGAAAGATTTTTAATACTAATGCCCAATAAGACCACGTGTTAGTGAATAAGCAGTGACAGGTGGTAAAAGCAGATGGTTTTGAAAAGATTTGCGGCAGTCCCTGGCTCCACCATCCTAGGAGCTCCACAGGGTACTGGCAGAAGAAGTGGTTCCCTTCCTTTTCTTTCCTTTCCTTTCTCCAGAAAACCAGCAGCTGATCTCACTGGTTGCCACAAAGGCAGGAAAGGACAGGCAAAACTCACTCACTCATGTTTTTCATTCCCACCTCCAAACTGCTTTTGCCTCTCTGCCGAAGCCCAGATGAAGACAAGCAGTCGATCTAGGCTGAGCAGCCGGGTACCCATCTGACACGAGACACAAACCCACCCCCGTGTTTGCTGGTCCCAGCCAGGACCAGAGTGGGCAGAGCTCCTGGGTTTGGCAGTCACTCACCACGGACCCCGACCACTTTGCTTCTGACCACACCGGAGGATGGTACCTAAGAGAGAGCATCACGGCACACTCCGGTGCTGAACCCTGGCACACACACCTGCCTGCAGGCCAGAGCTCTGCTCAAAGCACCAGCACCTGTTTCTGAAGGCCCCAATGATGGAGGAGGCATCTCAGATGCTGCAACCCTGCGCAACCAAACTTTGACAAATGGTGAATAACTTCATGTCAATTATTCATAGGGCGATACCGGAACGGGAGCAAAGCTCAGGGAAGCACAAATACTCCCATTACATCTCAAAATAGAGAAAGTGGGCAAAAAACCATTATTTCATGTGTAAACAACAGCAGGGACAGAAAAATATATTTCCAATGAGTGTTGTGTGTTTGGCCAAAGCAATGTTGATTGCTACAGATACAACCCTCTCCAAGCTATTGCTATTTACGCTCAGGGAGCAAGGACCCACTAATGAAGAAGAGACAGTGTAAGCGTCATGCTGTCGTTTTGGGCACGCCGCCTCAGCTGGAGCACAGCACCACCTCCAGTCAGCTGTAACTCTCCTCTGAGCTATCACCACACGCCTATAAAGATGACTCAGACAACTTATTCTGCCAATGAATCATTACATGGTGCCACCTCTGGCTACTATCGAAACTACCTGTAACCACCTCAGCCATTAACTCCACAATACATTCATTCCAAAGAACCTTTTAGAACACTGCTCTGCTCTGTTAATACCCACACGTGAGTAAATTAAGAATCTCTCTTTCAGGATTTACTAAAGTGTAGGGTAGGAACTACACTCCTGAAAAGGGCTGGTACTTTTCCTACACAGCATCTCCATTTTTTCAGATTTTCCTCAGAAACAGGAGTGATTGACTCAGTATCAACGTAACACTTACTCTTGTTTTACATTTCTTTAAACAGTACAACTGCGTAGCTTTGTAAGAACCTTCTTCTTGTTATCTATTGCACTGTTTACAAAATTGCAGTCAATTAACATTTTCATAACTTCACTCACAGGATCAAGGTAGTTTTTGAAGGAATATTCTAGAGAGGGTTGTAACACTACAGTGTAATTATATTCAGCATCCCCTGAATAAGAAAAGGCCCTTTTGAACCATCTACAGCAAAATAAATCCCTATTCTTTACATGAAATCAGGGAACCTTTCTTTCCTTCAAACAATTAGCTTTATGGTTTCTTTCAGGAAGGTAAAACAGAAAAAAACCAAACAAACAAAAAACAAAAAGTGAGCTGTCAGTCCAGCCAGTCCCAATTTCATACAGCACTGCAGAAACAGTACTGAAAACTGAGTCTGCTACAAGGGTAAACACAAGCCATTCAAAACGGGAATCAAAACCTTGTATTTGTTTCCAGAGAACACCCCATGGTAAAATTGCCTCTTACCTTTGGACACAATAAAACACGGATCTGGGCTTGGATAAAGGCAAGGCCGAAAGATGGCTTTAGAAATTACATCGCAAGCATCCAGGTGTGTGACCAGTGCTGCCATTCTTGAGTGCATTAACCAGTCATCAAGTTTTGTATTTGTTCTGTTAACCACACAGGAAAACCACCTGCTTCTCAAAGCAGATACGGAAGATGGATACTGCTACAAAGGGCTAAAAATTAAACAAAGTATGAGGAAAACCTATTATACGCATGTTTTATGGGCACAGCTGCACCACAATTACATTTGGGAAGGAGAAAACTTTGGAACTCAAACACAACAGCACATTTTTGAGGCACAGGATACCTTTTTCTGTGAGCATGGGTGGAAGAACACAGCCCCATGCAATTTCCAGCCACTTCAAACTGCCTAAGCAGTGGTACACACAAAGAGGAACACATTCAGGCAACTCTTGCAAAATACAGCTAATACAAGCTTAGAACAGAACACAATTATAGCTGAATTACAGGTATTTTTGCCAAACCTTCAATATGCCTCACACTTTAACAACAAATGTAGCCACAGATTTGAGGGAAAAGGGGTTTCCAGTTTTCAGTAATCATCAACAGAACATTAATTACATGCCTACTATTACTATTTCACTATGTGAAGATCTGTAGTTAGCTGTAATTTTAATGCTGCATGTCACTCAAAGGCAGTTCCATTTTCTAAAGAAAGCCTTAAAGCACTATGAAAATAAGAATTTTAAAAGAAATACAAAAAACTGCCACAGACAAAATGTCTACCTCAGATGGCATTAAAAATGGGAAATATAGGCTTACCATTCAAAAACTGAATGGAAAAGAACTGTAATAAAAGAAAAAGCATCTGCTGTACTTTTATCTTGAAGGCCATTAAGTTTCCTCTTTGACTCAGTTCATCAGACCCTTGAAGGTTATGTCTACACAGGTGACTGGAGACAGGCAGGCATCTCTCCTCCCTCTCCAAACTGGCCACATAGGAGCCAAATTAAATCTGGAGGCCGTGCAGAAGCATCAGCACAGCACCAAGCGAGCTCGTGAGGCTGAACATCCCCCGCAGCGAGGAGGAGCAGCCCGCTCTTCCCCCAAGCGCACGATCTCTCCGCCGATTCCTCGGCGCGTTTTAGTCAGGCGTTGAGTCAGACCCAGGAACTCATCCAACTGAAAACCAGGCCAAGAGCAACAACAAGGGCAGATTTGCATTTGGCCAAGAGTGATAGTCCCATCCCAAGCGGGAGGTCGGGAATGCGTAGCCAGAGGTGAGGCAGGCAGGCAGGCTGAGCCCCTGGTCAGGCAGGAGCCCAGGTTTAGGGAGCAAGGTTTGGGGAGCACCAGCACAGCTCCACACAAGCACAGGTGAAGAGCTCCCAAACAAGGACTGCCTTTGTGAAATAGCTGCCTGAGCCAGGCAAGTGAACGTCCTTCAGATTACCCTTATTTCCAGGTACATCTGGTGATGCCTGACTCTTTCCATGACCTACTCCTAGTAATTTAGGTAATTTTAATCTCGTTGGACAATATTCAAACTTCCATTTCTTAAGCCTCCTTTGTGGACTCAGGACCCTTAGGGAAACAGAATGCTGTAATTTTTCATAGTAATAACAGGAAATAATGCAACTATCGGACAACACTAACATTATCCCCTGCAGTTGTTATTCCCAGTATTTTCTTCCAAACACAGCACAACCAAAAAATATAGTAAGATATGCAATAGTCCCCAGATGAGCCAGGTACTCATCAGTACAGTTTTCTCCACCCCACTGAGTTACTCACATGATCTGTCCTTTGTATAGGTCAAAATAACTTGCTCCTGGGGAAAAACCTGGCAAACTCTTCAGAACTAGGAGCTTTCTATGTGAAATGTATGGAAAAGAAAAACCAGAAAAGTTTTTTTCCAATGACAGTCTAATTCTGCAGTCTCCTCCCCTGGAGCAAGGATCTACACTCTGCTATGGGACTTGAAATCATCAGTATCCAAAAGATTTCTAAAGACAATGACCACTTGTTCGTGTTCTCTACTGCACCATGCAGACAAATGACAGTTTCTGTGCCCTTGGTCCCCTTGCCAATAGTCCCTGTCACAATCCTTCTGCCCTGTCATCATCCACGTTCTCCCTGCCAGCACTCCCACACCTTCCCAACTCACCCACCCACCCACCTCCCCAAGATTCAGGTTTGTTAGATCTGAACTGACTTTGGGGAAGGTACAGGAAGTTTATCAGTCAAAGCTGCCTCCCGTAACAGAGCCACAGACTTTGTGCCTCTGTTAACAGCCTGCTTCCTATTACTTTTCTAGCAGCTGATCTCTAGATTATTCTTCCTTTTTTTTTTTCTTGTCTTTTTTTTTTTTCCCAGCTGACAACCTATGGGTTCTATTTACTCAGCCTTTTCTCACCTGGTCTTCAAGATGTTTTAAAAGTGCATTTCCCCACCACTAATTTAAACAAGCCTTGGCAGGGATTAGACTTGAATCCTGAATTGGAAGAACTGAAGAATTTGCAGCTTTGTTACAATATCAGATGCATCCTCAAACATACTTTAAATAGAGTAGAAGGCTGGCCTAAATCTGCTATTGCTTCATGTTTAATTCAGATACCTTTGAGTGAATGCATCCCCACCCCCCCAATTTTCTCATCCCCAGTTCTCATCACCTATGTACTGAAATTTACGGTGGCTTTAACTTAGGCAAACACCCCAAAACACAGAGGGAGTGTTTTAAAACACTACAGTTATGCAGAAACAAGTTGTCAGAACAACACAATAGCTCTAGAGATTAAAGCACTACATTGCAACGGGGATTTTACAACTTCACTAAAGCAACTATCAGTGCAATTTTTAAACTATGTAGTTCCTTCAAAGAGGAGACGAGTACCTAACTCAGTAATGAACAGAACTTGCACTTTTCTAGTCAAGAACATTACAGGTAAGCAGGAAGCGATGATGCTTTTGATACAGCAGTGCAAATCAAAACAAACTCCAGCAGCACATCTCTGTGCCACCAGCTTCTTAAGAAGTGGGGATGAAGGTTCCCAGAATGCCAGCACACGCAGAAAGTTACGCTCTAAACTAACAAGCCAAAACAATGTCAGCTTTGGTTTTGAAAGCTTCTGAAAGGCCTTGCATTTTGTTGCGTTTCTGGGATCATCTAATAGTTAAACCATACACTTGTTTTAATACAAATTCAAGTGAACCAGGATTAGAGATGATATGGATTTTGAAACACATTTTTCTCACCTAACAATGACCTTCAGAGATAGCAAACTCTCGGTCTAAATAAAGATGTAAAACTAGCCTTTTGACTGAATTCATGGTGCAATATTTCTGGGTGAAGTCCCATTTAGTTTTACTGCTTCCCCCCGCAAGATAATGGTCTGTCATTAGTTGTTTCCCTAGTTATGCCCTTAAAAGGCTCCGAGGCAAACACGTAAAAGCAAATTGTTCTCAGTAACAACATTACTGTGAAGGACTGTATAAGACAAGACAAGGTCACATGTCTCAGTTTCCAGAGAACCGAGGATATCCTCACAGGATCCTGGGCCAAAATTTGCGTTAAATCTTTGAGGTGCTCTGCGGGTGGGGGGCACCAGGGATATCCAGTCATCTCCCAATCAAGAGACAGAAAACAGCACCAAAGCTCTGCGTAAGGCACTTTCCTCATATGATTAAAACTCTATTGCTGTCTATACCACACTTCTATTAAAAAAACCAAAAAAAAACCNGGGGAGCAGCAGCGCCTGCCCCGCTGCTCCGAGCCCGGACCGGGGGAGGATGCGCGCCGCCCGGGGTGCGGACCGGGGCCGGCCGGCTCAGCGCGGCGGGCTCTGCAGCAGGAGCCGCCGGGGCGGGAGAGCGGGGCCNGTATGGGCCTAACAGCAGGAAAACAAAAAGGCAACCCTCCCCTAAAATTAGATTAGATCTTCCTTAATTTTCAATAGCATCGCACTGCCGATTTAGCCCTACCCGGAGCCAACCCTGCGGTGAGGCAGGGCGGGAGCCGCTCGCCACGTCCTCTCCTCATTCGCGGGGTCGCACCTTGGCTTNTTGGGTGGTGGTGGTGGTTTTTTTTTTCTTTGCTTCCCTCCGCCGTGCCCCAGCGGGTTGTTACCTTCAATTGCCGCTTTTCCGACCAATTCCTATTTCCAAAGCGCGGCCCCCCACCTTCCCCAGCACGCAAGCAACTCCCGGCAAGGAAGAGGAGAAGGAGGAAAAGCGAAAAAGCAAGCAAAAAAAACCCAAAAAACACCAA